>JASPKZ010003730.1:0-30356 GCA_030220185.1 Diploptera punctata | reverse complement strand
GGTTTTTTTCTTCATAATGGATACATTCATCCGTCCATTCCTGTGGCCCACTCTTTTGTTTTAAAGGAGACACATGAAAATGTAATGTTTTTGTTACAAAAACTGCAGTACGAAAACCATCTATGGCTAGTCTATGGAAATTTCAAGATTATTGGACGATTACTTGGTCAGCAAGCTGGTTTCACAAAATACCCTTATTTCTTATGTGAATGGGATAGCAGAGCTAGGTCGGAACACTGGGAAAGGGAACAGTGGCCACATAGGATTAATTTAATATTGAGCGAAAAAATATAAGAAGTGAACCTCTTATTGATCCCTCAAAAGTATTGTTGCCACATCTCCATGTAAAATTAGGTTTAATGAAAGAATTTGTGGAAACTCTAGATAAAGACAGTGAGTGCTTTAAATACCTTTGTGCTACATTTCCTGCATTATCCTATGAAAAAATTAAAGCTGATGAATTCATTGGACCACAAATTAAAAAAAATTGATGATGGACAGTCAACTCGAGAATACTATGAGTTGAGAAGTGAAGTATGCCTGGAATGCTTTCAGAAATGTTTTTAATTTCCTTGGAAATAAAAAAAGACCCAAATTATATTAACATAGTGAAAGTGATACTACAAAATTCCAAACAGATTGGTTGCAACATGAGTGTCAAAGTACATTACCTTCATTCCCATCTAAATTATTTCCCTGATAATTTAGGAGACTTTAGTAAGGACAGGGTGAAAGATTTCACCAGGATATTAAAAATATGGAAATGAGGTATCAAGGAAAGTGGAGTATTAATATAATGTCTGACTATTGCTGGATGTTAAAAAGGGACTGCTATGAACAATATGCGAGAAGGTCAAAGAGGAGAAAATTTGAAATGCAATATTGAGATAAGGTTATGAATGTGCTTATAATTGAAGAGCTCAAATGCAAAACAAGTTATATCCATTTTTTAAAAATATTGAGTTATTGCTACCAATCCCATTGTAGGAGTCCTCTACATGTGATTGTGCTGTATTCTGTGCAGAAAATGTTATATCCTTCTGTTTACAAGAAGTCAAAACCTGCATTGATTCAAAACAAGTTACATCCTAAAATCTGTTTGGTTCATTTAAGTTATATCCATTTTTGATATTTTGTTGTCAATAATGACTTTAAAATTTTTATCTAAAGTAATTGAATGTATGGGGCACGCCGTCGTAAGGTAAAGTGATCCCACTACAGGCCTCAGGAGGCCCTTGGGGTAGTAGGAGGTTAGGGCTCCCACTTTTTCTTGACAATCGGCCCTTGATGTCAGCCGGGGTGTCAGCCCTGCGTGACGGCCGCCTTTACCCCAGAACAAGCGTCTGGTACTCAGTGTAGCGTAGTGGTTAAGGCACTGAGCTACAAGCTGGAGGGTCGAGGGTTCAAGTCCCGTTGGGGTCAGGATTTTTAAACTGACCCAAACCCTCTGGCAGCACTATGGCCCGGGGGTCGACTCAGCCTCTAACGGAAATGAGTACCAGACGCTTGTTCTGGGGGTAAAGGCGGCCGTCACGCAGGGCTGACAACCCGGCTGACATAAAGTGCCGATTGTCTAGAAAAAGTGGGAGCCTTAACCTCCTACTACCCCAAGGGCCTCCGGGCCTGTTGTGGGATCACTTTACTTACTAATTGAATGTATTGTTGGAGGGGTTTGTAACAGTTATTGAGATGAATGTAAACTGAATGTATCAATTTATGAATTATACTCACGTCACAATAAAGTACAAAACAAGTTAAATACACTGATCGGTGCAAATCAAGTTACATCCATTTTTTTATAGTTATATAATTTGACGAAGAGAGAGTATTTTTCTTCAGCAACACTGGCATTCACTTCATTACTTAAGAGTGGATGCATTCATTTGCAGCGTCTTCCTACAGCCACAGTTAATTCGAGACCAGTATCTCAGCTCAAAATAAGGGATATTCATAATATCCTTGCAAAAAGTGACAGATGACTCCAGGCTTAAATTCTACAAACAACTAGCATCATCACCAACAGCACTTTCGGATGATCTAAATGTACCTCATGAGGACTGTAATTGTGCTGATCATGAAAATCTGTAGAATGTGTGTAACCAAAAGACTGGCCTAAATTTGAAATGAACAAGTTATGTTATTAGTTATTATTAAAGTGTATATTCAATACAGCCTTTTGACAATTTGAACTATTAGTCTTGCATATTATACTACTTTTTATTACTTCCTCAAAATATTACTTCAGTAATAATAATTATAGTTTGTATTGATAACAATTATATAATTATTTCACAGAAATAGTTAATAATTAATTTTACTCACGTCACAATAAAGTGCAAAACAAGTTAAAATACACTGATCGGTGCAAATCAAGTTACACACATTTTTTATAGTTAAATAATTTGACGAAGAGGGAGTACTGAAGGCCAATATTTGCTCTAAAATCACGTTACCATTGAAGGAATCGTATGAAAAAATAATATTACAAAATACATATCAAAATTAATTGTTAGCTCATTTTGCTTATTTCTGAGAAAAGTAAAAAAAAAAAGGATATAACTCCCTGATGGGTGCAAATGAAGTTACATACATTTTTTATAGTTGAATAATTTGACGAAGAGGGAGTACTGAAGGCCAATATTTGCTCTAAAATCACGTTACCATTGAAGGAATCGTATGAAAAAATAATATTACAAAATACATATCAAAATTAATTGTTAGCTCATTTTGCTTATTTCTGAGAAAAGTAAAAAAGAAAAAAAGGATATAACTCCCTGATCGGTGCAAATCAAGTTACATACATTTTTTATAGTTAAATAATTTGACGAAGAGGGAGTACTGAAGGTCAATATTTGCTCTAAAATCACGTTACCATTGAAGGAATCGTATGAAAAAATAATATTACAAAATACATATCAAAATTAATTGTTAGCACATTTCGCTTATTTCTGAGAAAAGTAAAAAAAAAAGGACATAACTCCCTGATCGGTGCAAATCAAGTTACATACATTTTTTATAGTTAAATAATTTGACGAAGAGGGAGTACTGAAGGCCAATATTTGCTCTAAAATCACGTTACTATTGAAGGAATCGTATGAAAAAATAATATTACAAAATACATATCATTAATTAATTGTTAGCACATTTTGCTTATTTCTGAGAAAAGTAAAAAAAAAAGGATATAACTCCCTGATGGGTGCAAATGAAGTTACATACATTTTTTATAGTTGAATAATTTGACGAAGAGGGAGTACTGAAGGCCAATATTTGCTCTAAAATCACGTTAGCATTGAGGGAATCGTATGAAAAAATAATATTACAAAATACATATCAAAATTAATTGTTAGCTCATTTTGCTTATTTCTGAGAAAAGTAAAAAAAAAAAAAGGATATAACTCCCTGATCGGTGCAAATCAAGTTACATACATTTTTTATAGTTAAATAATTTGACGAAGAGGAGTACTGAAGGTCAATATTTGCTCTAAAATCACGTTACCATTGAAGGAATCGCATGAATAAAAATAATATTACAAAATACATATCAAAATTAATTGTTAGCACATTTTGCTTATTTCTGAGAAAAGTAAAAAAAAAAGGATATAACTCCCTGATGGGTGCAAATGAAGTTACATACATTTTTTATAGTTGAATAATTTGACGAAGAGGGAGTACTGAAGGCCAATATTTGCTCTAAAATCACGTTACCATTGAAGGAATCGTATGAAAAAATAATATTACAAAATACATATCAAAATTAATTGTTAGCACATTTCGCTTATTTCTGAGAAAAGTAAAAAAAAAAGGACATAACTCCCTGATCGGTGCAAATCAAGTTTAAGTTAAATAATTTGACGAAGAGGGAGTACTGAAGGCCAATATTTGCTCTAAAATCACGTTACCATTGAAGGAATCGTATGAAAAAATAATATTACAAAATACATATCAAAATTAATTGTTAGCACATTTTGCTTATTTCTGAGAAAAGTAAAAAAAAAAGGATATAACTCCCTGATCGGTGCAAATCAAGTTACATACATTTTTTATAGTTAAATAATTTGACGAAGAGGGAGTACTGAAGGTCAATATTTGCTCTAAAATCACGTTACCATTGAAGGAATCGTATGAAAAAATAATATTACAAAATACATAAAAATTAATTGTTAGCACATTTTGCTTATTTCTGAGAAAAGTAAAAAAAAAAGGATATAACTCCCTGATCGGTGCAAATCAAGTTACATACATTTTTTATAGTTAAATAATTTGACGAAGAGGGAGTACTGAAGGCCAATATTTGCTCTAAAATCACGTTACCATTGAAGGAATCGTATGAAAAAATAATATTACAAAATACATATCAAAATTAATTGTTAGCACATTTTGCTTATTTCTGAGAAAAGTAAAAAAAAGGATATATATAACTCGTTTTGCATTTGAGCACTTAAATTATTAATTATTATTAAGTAATGATTAATTAGTAGCAAATAACAAATTCTGGCCTAGTTCTTCACAAAAAAATTCTTGTTGAAAGTAATTTTTATTACATTTCACAAACCTATAATTTCATTTCTAGTCATTCATGTACATTTTCAAAACCTGACGTGAGAGGTGGAAATGGAGATCATTTTCGAATTCAGCACAAAAAAATCTATCTAGAGATAACCTATTAGATTGAAAAACACAAAAAATAAGTTTTAAAATGCAGAACGGTGTAATCATCATATTAATCATAATAAGATATGATTTTCCATATAATTCTATCACTTCACAAATTGAGATTCAAACCCCTGGATATGCGAACATGTCCATGATACTGTTAGTGACCCAAGGTACTAGTTTTCACAAAAGCATGTTTATGGACTCATTACATGGAGTGAAATTATGATAAAAATCTTAAATTAACTATCACACTCAAAGTATGATACGTGGATTGTATGTCAAATAATATTATATACAGAGTGATTTAAAAGGTTGCGCATAAATGTCAGGAGCTTATAGTGGGGTCGAAATACAACAACTTTTGATTAGTAACTTATGGTCTGGAAAGTAATCCTGGGACAGTACAAACTTGGAAATGTCAGGAAGGACAAGAAATTATTTTGTGTACACACTTATGCAAATCTGAATTTATTCACCAATTTGGTTTTACAACACTGGGCGTTCAAAATGCCTATCATCACATTGAATACAGGCATAACGTTATTGTAGAACGTTCTGGCGCACTCTACCAAGTACATCACGCACCTCAGGACCTCATCAGATGCTGCACTGGTGTCTTGTTCACGAGGCTTTTAATATTCTCCCAGAAGAAAAATCAAGAGCCGTCAGATCAGGGGAGTGGGACGGTCATGCAATTGGACATTCCCTTCCGATCCAACGCCCGGGATAAGTGCCATTGAGTAAGTTACACACTTGACGAGTGACGTTTGCTGGGGCTCCGTCTAATTGCATCCACATCTGACGACGCACGATAAGTGGTACGTCCTCTAACAGTTCTGGAAGAACTTTTTCGACGAAGACCTTGTACCTAACTCCATTCAAGATTGCTGGCAGAATCACTAATAATACCGGCCCTTATATTCACTGAAAACCTATGTTGGTGGTGGTGTTCTAATACAGCGTGGAATTGTGCCGCGCCCAAACATGGCCTATCACTGGTGAACTGTCCTTCTCTGAGAACAACACGATGCTTAAACAATTGAGCTCATTTTCACAACGCTCAACAATTAATTCACAAAGTTTAAGTCGTCATTAGAAATCATCCATACTCAAACTCTGAAGTTTCTGTGGATGATATGGGTGCAGCTGATTGTCATGCAGGACACGCCAAGCACTACTTTGGGAAATTCCCATGGCATGAGCGATGTCCCGCGTGCTGGTAGATGTATGATCTTCCACGCGAGCAATACTTCCTCTTCCATAGCGACTGCTCGAGTCGTACGTAGCCGGCCTACATGATGCAATGAACGCAAGGAACCTGTTTCCCCGAGTCGGTGGTGAACGTTTTGAAACATTCGAGGCTGTGGTTGACGTCTGTTCGGATATTGTGCTTTGTACGGGCGTTGAGATTCGCGTGAATTACCATTCGCTTTACCATACATGAAATGCATGTCTCGAAGTTCTAACATGTATTCCATTTCACAAAAACCACAAAACACAGCT
Organism: Diploptera punctata; assembly: GCA_030220185.1. NCBI lineage: Eukaryota > Metazoa > Arthropoda > Insecta > Blattodea > Blaberidae > Diploptera > Diploptera punctata. The sequence continues at coordinate 24,197 of JASPKZ010003730.1, read as the reverse complement.
ACTTTCAAAGTAATGGTGTAGTGGACCTTTATAATACACTGCAGATACCATACTCAAATGAAAACAACCTACAGGGCGCACGAATGACAATAAGATGTAAACAGAAGAGTACACAAGTGCTGTACTGTAATGAACGGGGTATGACAACAGACGGAGCGTCTTCATAAATTCATACAGCAGTGTATCGAACCCAGTGCCTCTCTGAAAAGTAAGCTTAGATTCGCATTTTAGTACCTGACTTTCCCAGGCTCCTACTGACTCAGGATTACTTTCCAAACCATAAGTTACTAATCAAAGGTTGTTTTATTTCGACCCCTCTATAAGCTCCAGAAATGTGTGCGCAACCTTTTGAATCACTCAGAATACAGGTGGACGACAGAATGGTTAATAAGATTTAATACACAATTGATCTTCTTGGTGATACAATATTAAAATATATATACAGTCAATATGCCCATTTCACCAATAAATGTTTAAAATGGTCAACAAGTTTCTACAGCCAAGCTGTCATTCTCAAGACCAGATATTGACTACCAGAGTCAATATCTGGTCTTGAGAATGACAGCTTGGCTGTAGAAACTTGTTGACCATTTTAAACATTTATTGGTGAAATGGGCATATTGACTGTATATATAGGTTAATAAGATGTTTAAATGGAAACCAACAATATGCACAAGACACAAAGGTAAACCAAAACGTAGAAGGGAGGGAAATGTGCAAACAGATTTTACTTCCATGAAAAATCAAAATCGGAGTACCTATACTTAAGGATAAGAAGAAATGAAAGACGATAACTGAGAAGGGCAAAACATTCAAATAATGTTTTAGTGCCTGAAGAAATAGAATGTGAAAATATTGATGGAACAAGATTATGAATATAAAGATAATGAACGAATTAAAAAAAAACTTACTGTAAATGATACCAAACACTTATTTCTCCCAAACAGCATCACGCACAAATCTAAAGTAAACAAATGTAAGTTAGATAATTACTGATATAGGAACACGCTTACCAATAAGCTGTTAAAAATTCACAGATTATAATTTATTTCTTTATTTCTCTTAGTTTATATCTTCTATTATAGGTACCTTTACGTGCCACTATTCTCCTGGGCTCAGGAATATGAAAACACATGCATGGTATTTGGCCACACAAGAACATGGAGAGCCTACCCGGATGAGTAATGTCTCAATGCCATAGCCACCTTCGACACAAAGTGATTGTTTAGGATAAGACGTGTACCATTCACCCACAGTTTTATACTAAAAAAAATTAATATGTTAGGGTGGTTATGATGGCTGGAAGGCGTTCGAGAACTATTTGGGCTTTATATTTTCCCGATATTTGTCTTAGGAGTGAGAAAAAGCCATATAAATACTTTGAACCAAGAAACTTTTATGAACCGGGAACAACGCAGGCCTGCTGGTCTGAGACAACGTTACCCCAAGATCACAGCAGTGGAATAGTCTACAATTAAATAAAATATCCTCAACTCGTGTCCAACTCAGGGTCGGTTCGAGGGATGAGATGAGATGAGCCCCCTATATAGAAGTCTGTGAATGACAAGGGTGCCGGCCGACCACGCCTGACGCACCATCACGGGGGCAGGTTTACGATATGAAATTAAATGGATGAGATGGATGTGGAGAAATGGTGTAATGAAATTGTGGCAGGAGAAAACCTCGAGAAAAACCTGCCCAAACTCCGTTCCGTCCATCACCCAGGAAACTTGTCCCCGGCGTAACGAGGCAGCACGCTACCTTCACAGCGGTGGACATTTTTAGAAACTATATATGTCATTTTTATAATTTTTACCTGATAAGTCAATCTCCTCAACTAAATTATTAAACTTCAAGTTTTCTAATATGGAGGCCTTTCGAAAACAATGTTCCATCTTCTGCGTTTTAACTGGAACTGATGGTGTTGTATAGGTTGTATAACGGATTTATGTCTGTGGTTATGTTCTCGTTGAGTACGTCTTTATTCCTTGCTTCTTTTAAAATCTCTATGTCTTCAAGGATGCTGATTCTGTTGTTATTGTATTCTCTGTGTAGTATTGACATAGAGTTATCGATTTTTTTCAAATTGATGACCTGTTTCTTGTATATGTTTGGCAAAACTTGATTTTTCTTCATTATTAATACAATTTTTGAAATGTTCCGAATATCGTGTGTTAAAGTTTCTTATTGTTTTGCCTATGCAGAATTTTTCACAACTATTGCATTTTAGTTTGTGGACGCCTTTATTTTCGTACTTATTTGTTGTTTCTGTTTTATTAGAAATTATAACCTCAACGGTGCTTTAAATACGAATTTCAAAAGTGTTGACTAATGTAGTAATAAATTAGTATCTATTAATTTAGAATTAACTCTGCTGGTATCGTTAGTGTGCTGCGATTCCTGAGGAGTACGTAGAAATGTCCTTCTCAACCCTCAATAGATTAAAGACGTACGTGCGCCATAGAACAGGAGAAAAACGGCTTTCACATCTAGCGATAATACCCGCAGAATCTAGTTTGTTTGAGAACATTAGAAAAACTGAAGTATTCTTGGATAAGGTGATGACCCCGGCCCGGATTTTTATGTACTAAAAGTTGATTCCAACACAGATTGTGTATCTTATTGAACTATTTGTATGTGAAACCAAGACAAACGATAATCACAAGTTTTACTTCTCATTATACTATGTTCCAATCTTAACTTTTAGTGCATTAAAATACGGGTTCAGTTACCACTGTCTTCGCGTCACTAGAAAGAAGACGGAGTTCAACTTGCGATAAACCTGATGATGCAGCGCAGGTGAGTGCATTTATTTTTATTTAACAGTTACTACCATGGAATTGATAATAATAAAAAAAATAATAATAATAAATAATAATAATAATAATAATAATAAATAATAATAATAATAGTAATAATAATAATAATAATAATAATAATAATAATAATAGAAGTAAAAAGGAAATAAAAATATATACAGACATCCATAGTGATATTAGAAAACGAAGGTTAAAATTTATGGCCATATTAAACGAATGAACTCAAATAGGCTTACAAAACAGATAATGGAATTCTACGAAAACAGAAGTAAAGCTCCAGTGGATACTATGAAGTGGATTGATGAAGTCAAAAAGGACTTAAAATTGGCAGGAATTACTAAAGAAGATATCCCAAACAGAGATGTATTTAGAATTAAGGTGAATAAGTGGCAAGTTGACCGAGAGGACAAACCGAAGAAAAAACTGGAACAACTTGGACAGATGATAGAAAACAAGCTCATAGCAAAAGAATGAAAGAAATTTGGACTCAAAGGAAACGCCTCTAAGTACTTTGCGTAGTCCTGCATGGGCTCATCCGCAATCAAAAAAAGAAAAAAAATATTAAACGATGCCATACAGAATTGGAAAATTGCTTTAACTGGACATTTTAAAATTGACAATATTTTATTAGATTACTTTACTTTTTGCAGAGGATCAGGTTGTGATATCTGAGACAGAAGATGGCTTACAACGGGCAATTTACAAATTAACTAAAATATGTGAAACATACAACTTGAAGATATCTACTCTATAAACAAAAGTTTTAGCTTTTAGAGGGTATGAACCGCTAAGAGTAAAAATCCAATTAGAGAATAAAATAATAGAACAAGTGAGCAATTTTAATTACTTGGGATACAATGTATCATATAGAAAAAGTGAAGACACTGAAAACAAAATAAATAAATTTAATTATATGTATGGCACCATAAAACGAAGTCTCAAAATAAGTAGAAAATTCTATAATACAATGGCGGTTCCAACACTACTGTATGGATCGGAACACTGAGTCTTAACCAAAAACCAGGAACGAAAAATAGAAGCGTCAGAAATGAGGTTTCTATACAATAATGGGTCATAGGCGAAGTGAGAATATACAAAGAGAACTGAATATATTCAAACTTTCAGATAGAATTACACAATACAGAGATGAATGGATGGGCCACATCAATAGAATGGATAACAATAGAATTCCTAAACAGATTCTTCATTATAAACCACTAGGACGAAGAAATGTTGGAAGACCCAGTAAAAGATGGAGGGACCAATTCTAACATGAGATCATAACAGACCAGCAGGTCTAATCCTTGATGCTGCTGCTGATGATGATGATAATAATAATAATAATAATAATAATAATAATAATAATAATAATAATAATAATAATAATAATAATATAACATGTAAGCATTATGAAATATAAACTTAACATAACAGTAAACTGCTTGACCAACATTTTCTATCAACGATCGCTACTAATAGTCCTCATAAAAATACGCAGACTACGCATTGAGCGCGGAAACCAAAATCACGAAATATGAAATAATAATACTAATAATAATAACAATATTATTTATTATTCCGGCTTTTACAATGAATATACATTTTTCCGGTACCCATGTTCACAGTGAACTACACATTTGTTTCAACACATTTTTCCATTCTTGTCTGTTCATATATATCTTCTTCTATTTCCCATTCCCTCTTAGTTTCATTGATTCCCTGAATCCACGTAATATTTGGTCTACCCTTGTTTTTGCTTCCCTGTGGTTCCCAATCCATGATTATCTTAGGTAGTCTTCCTACTTCCATCCTTCTAATGTGTCCGTACCAATTTAATTGTTTCTTCTTTATAAAATCTAATATTGAATATTGTACCTGCATTTTTTCTTTTATATATGAATTTCTGATTTTATCCTTCCTGGATATTCTTGAAGCACGTCTCCAGTAGTCCATTGCAGTGGCGAGTAATAATAATAATAATAATAATAATAATAATAATAATAATAATAATAATAATAATAATAATAATAATAATAATAATGACGCTTTATTTAAGCTGGCAGAGTTAAGGTCATAAGGCCTTCTCGTCCACTCAACCAGCGAATAATAACATAGGCCTAATAAAAAATACTTATTACAATTTTAAAATATATTATTAACGTAGGTTAAACAAAAGAAAATACGGATGCGGTCTACTATTAACTAACACTAACAAAATATTGAATAAAAAAATATAAAGTAAGTAAAGCTTCCAAGAAGGATATTTATAGGTAGCCTATATACAAAATGAAATGTTGAATACAGTTGGTATGCAGTTAATATTTTCATTATGTGGAACTTAAGATATCAGTTAATTTGGATTTAAATAATGATAAAGTGATCGACAGTCCCTGACATAATTTGGAAGTGAGTTCCATGCTCTAGTCATAGGTACCGGTATTGTGTATGACTTAAGAGTATAGACAAGTTCAGCGCGCTATTTGGTATAGACAGTAAATAAGTATCTTGTGATCTTGTTCCTAAGTTGTGATTAGCCGATAAATTTTGAAATCGCATTGTTAAATAACTTGGTAAATGTGTAACTAATGGTATATGGGCCCAAATTAAATTTTATTTATTAATTTCTTTCAACTTTCTACACACGCTAATACAGCTTTATTACGGTATATTATACGAAATTAACAAATAAGAACGTTTGAAAACAAAATTTCATGAAACGAAATCAAAATTTTTCTGTTGAAATTTGGGTGAAATACTATAGTCCTTTATTTACGATAAATATATTTACATACATATACAGCCTATGTCAATGTGACACGAATGGGGAAATGAAAGACGGACATGGAAATTCCTTGTAGAAAAACTAGAGGAAAAGCGCCTAGTAGTCAGGCGAATAATGAGGTGGGAGAATAACATTAACCATGATTTGAGAGAAATGGATTATACAAGGGATGATAGGAAAATATTAGTTCAGGATAGGAATGTATGGAGAGCTTATGTCCGCGCGGCCATTAACCTAAGGGTTCAATAGTACCAGTGAGTTAGTGAGTTATGATATGATCATTTACGAATACATTCATTTTTTGTTATGTTGAAACAGCTCTGTGTATTTGTATGAGCGTGCGTTATAACTTGTAGGGTTGCTGTTGCCAATAAACTTGGATACGGAGGGTTCAATCTAAGGGAGGAAGATAGGATATAGGAACATATAAAAATGGGAGCAGTATTGATTGAGACTTGTTTGTGCCAGGAGATAGATGGCCAATAAAATAGCAACTCAAAATTTGTTTCGTTCGAAAGCACATAGAATTGATACATATATTCTGTATTTGTTCAACATAAGACATATAAACAATTCTTTGCTATTTTAAGATACGTAGAAAAAATGGGGCTAATATTATAGTTTATGCTTGTCTAACTTTCACACAAGATAATAAAAATACAAGATCTCTAAACATATCAATACATAAAAGAGATAAATATAAATACAGCGTGTTCCGGGAGTTTGGTAGCGTGTTTCAGAAGGAGATCGATAATCAAGTAACTACTGTGCCTAACTAACAATTCTATGACTTACGGATTCTATAGGTTTAGTGATAAATTCACTAAGGTTCTGCAATGGTCTCTAGCCTAAGCCAGATCTCCAGTTTATATCTCATATCCAGTACTCTAAGATCCATCTGAAAATATTCCAATACACATTTTCCTCCCACCTATAACAATACCTTCCGAATAGTCATTTAGCCAAGGGTTTCCCATTTAAAAATTTAATAATAATAGTAATAATAACAATGCATGTTTCCTCATTAAAAGTTTTACCTTCCACTTCAAATTAAACATAGGCTCAATTCTGGAAATTCATGCTATTATGCATTACAGGGACTCTTGTTGCAACTCTCTAAAAAAAAAACGTTAAACTGAAAGTATATAAAACTATTATTCTCCCAGTTATATCAAATGGATATGAAACATAGACACTTACTTTAAGGGAGGAGAAAATATTACGAGTATGGATTTTTTTTTGGACCAAAGAGAGATGAAAAGACAGACGAATGAAGAAAACTACATAACAGTGAAAAACATTATCTTTATAGGAATTAAGATATAATAAGAAACGTTAAGTATCACAGACTGCGATGGGCAGGATATGTGGTACGTATGGGGAATGAAAGGGGACATGGAAACTTCTTGTAGGAAAGTCAGAGGTAAAACGACCGTTAGTAACCAAGAATGAGGTGGGAGAATAACATTAACCATGATTTGAGGGAAGTAGATTATACAGGAGATAGTTGGAAAACATTAACTCAGGATCGGGAAGTATGAATAACTTATGCCCGCGCAGCCATGAACCTACGGGTTCGATAGTGCCACCGATTTGGTTAGTTAGTTGCACTCCAACGGGGTTAAATTGTACAGATATTTACAATTATAATTTTACTTTAATTTAGTTGATAGCATATAAAATATGGAGTTGATAACCAAGATTATGATTATATAATAATAATAATAATAATAATAATAATAATAATAATAATAATAATAATAATAATAATAATAACAATAATAATAATAATAATGATGATGATAATAATAATAATAATAATAAATATAATAATAATAATGATGATGATGATGATGATGATAATAATAATAATAATATTTTTTATTAAGGATTTATCTACATTGTAGTAGTTTTCCTTCAACCCAAATGTATTTTGTTCTGTCACAGATTTCTATCCTCATCATCTTCTTTTTTAAGGACTCTGTTGATCACATGACTTCTCACTTCATCCATCCACTGTTCTCTGGGTTTCCCCCTTCTCCTCCTGCCTTCAGCATTCCAGTCCAACATAATTCTTGGGATTCTCTCAATCTTAATTCTCTTCAAGATGTTCATATCATTTCAATCTTCGTTCTTCTTTTACTTCCGGTTTCATTTCTTTAGGACTTTTAGCAATGCCTGATTTTTATGAAAGACAGGGAGCTAAGCCCATCGCTACAACCCCCAACTCGGAGGACCAGTTAATAATAATAATAATAATAATAATAATAATAATAATAATAATAATAATAATAATAATAATAATAATAATAATAATAACAACAGTAATAGTAATAATAATAGTAATAATAATAATAATAATAGTAATAATAATAATAATAATAATAATAATAATAATAATAACATAAATTACATAAATAACATAAATTTGTAAAATCCTTAGAACGTGATATTACAGGAGCACAGAGACAGGGATTTAAAATATTCAAAAAATTACAGATGGAAACAAAAGACAAAATTAATGTTAATCTGATACCAAAACAAGATTGGATTACTTACTACAAAAATCTTTGGTCAGAACCGAACACTCACACTGAAAAAAATACTTCGAATTTGACTTGTGAAAATGAAATAGAAAAAACCAGACATAACAATGGATGAACTAGAAGAAGTTTTAAAGAAGGCCAAGAACAGGAAAAGTCCAGGTTTAGATGATTTAAATTTAGAACTTTTTAAGTATGGAGGAATGCCTTGAAAGAGAAACTATTAGAACTTTTTAACAATATTTGGCATTGTCTTAATATTCCAACGGATTGGGAAACGGGTCTAGTAATTAATATACATAAAAAAGGTCAGAAAAACAATTGTGATAACTACCGAGGCATTACCTTACTCCCAACTGCATCTAAATTATATGCCAACATAATTTAAAATAAGTTATCAGTAAGTAGTGAAACATTTTTGGAAGAAGAACAATGTGGATTTAGAAAAGGGAGGAGCACTATAGATGCAATATTTACCCTGCAACAAATTATGGAAAAAAGGAGAGAATTTAATCTCCCACTGTACATACAATTTATAGATTATGAAAAGGCATATGATAATGTAAACCGAGATAAACTTTGGCAGATACTGCATGAAGAACATATACACTCACATGTAATACGAGCCATACAAAGCTTATATCAAAATTCTAAAATCAAAATTAAATTACCAGATGGAGAAGTAACAGAACACATAAACACAAGCAAAGGTGTTCGACAAGGATGTGGACTATCTCCACTCTTATTCAATATATATATTAACAGAGTAGTGCAAGAATGGAAACAAACAGTAAACAGTGGAATTTCAATAACTAGGAATAAAATAATTCAAACAATATTATATGCTGATGATCAAATAATATTATCAGATTCCGAAGATAGCTTACAAATAGCAGCATATCAATTATTCAAAATTGCCAGCAAATATAATATGAAAATTTCCACATCAAAATCCAAAACAATGGCAATGTGTGGAAAAAACATACAACGGGTGAAAATTGAGATTGATGGAAAAATTATAGAACAAGTGTCAGATTTCTCTTACTTAGGAAGTGTATTTGCAGAGTATAAGAGTGACATTGATTCAAAATTACAAAAATATAATAAAATGAATGGGGTAATACGAAGACATTTTGGTAAACAAATGAGGACAGAGACAAAACTAAGATTACATAACATCACATCAAAAGCTGCTCTAAAATACGGAAGTGAAATTTGGATTTTAAATAAAAGAAACTCTCATAAACTTCAAGTAAGCCAAATGCGCTTCTTACGATCATTGTTAGGAGTTAATAGACTGGATCACCAAAGGAACACTACTATCAGAGGAAAACTTGGAGTAACAAGTTTAAATGAAGATATACAAAGATACCAACAAGAATGGAAAAATCATCTGAGAAGAATGGCAAGAAATAGACTTCCAAAATTGGCATTCCAATATACCCCAACTGGACATAGGGACCAAGGAAGACCAAAACATCGGTGGAAAGATCAAGACCATCTTCGCTAGGTTTACCGTACAGGCCACATGGCCTAAAACGAATTTGTTCATGATGATGATGATGAATAATAATAACAACAATAACAACAGCAATAACAATAATAACAATATTATTATTGATATTATTATTGTTATTATTATTATTATTTATTATTATTATTATTATTATTATTATTAAAATACAAATGTACAATTTTATATAGGACTAGCCGAAATTCCATGAGAAAAATTCTTCTCTCATGAATACTCAAACCAGTGCAAGACCCGTAAGATCAGCACCGAGGCATGATGCCGTAAACCGCTCGGCAAAAATTCTAATTAGCAATTATTTATTTCTTCCCCTATTATTATATTCAGTATGGAACGAAACATGATAATATTCTCCCATTTAAGACTTGTGACGACATTGTTCAAGCTATTTCAGTAGTTTGTATGTAACCCTGAAGTCTATATTAAAGAAAAAATAGAAAAGGACATTACAATCTAATTCAATAGAAGACAGACGATACCCTACGGTGTCCATTTCTGCTGTTACGTTGAAACAAATAGAGAAAGTTGCAAATCATTAAAAAGTTGAGCTCACCTCAGAAACGGTGGTGATGTACGGCGTGTTGATGACCTGAGGGGCGTTGTCGTTAATGTCCGAGATTCGAACAATCACAGGGGTGGACCTCTTCTTGTTGGTGGCCTTTACTGTGCACGTCAAACTGGAATTACAAAATAAGCTATCATTACACAAACACTTTATTTAATGGAAATATAAAATAATATAATGCAGAAATTTTAGGGCAGGTATGATTATATTAGGAGCATTCGTTAATAACATATATATTTATTTATTTAATGCAAAGGTACTTTAATGACGCCATTAATTTTATAATTACAATTGTAAAAATAGGAACATTAATTGTGTATATAGACACTATCAAAGGCTCTCAGCAGACCGAGCACCAAAAAAAGGTGCTTACAGCAAGTTTTATGGGGAATAGACGAATTGGAAGACTGAAAAAACGATGGTAGGATGGTATTAAGGAAGATACTGCAAACCTACTTAAGTGTCGCAACTAGAGGCTTGCCGCGCAAAATAGAAATGATTGGAGGCATAAGTTAAGGGAGGCCAAAGTTCGAATTTGAGCCAAACAGCCATTGAATGGATGGATGGATGGATAGACACGAATATAACAAGAATATTACATTGATTCAAGACAGATTTCTTTACAAGTTTATAATATTATCTCTGGCCTCCCAGTATCTGTCTACAAAACTGCTAGCCGACAGCGATGGACAAATGTTGATATGTTCAGTATCCATCACATCCGAAGTACTGCACAGAATACAGGATGGACTTGGTAAGAAAATGTGTATTATATTTGGGACAAGAACCACCATCAAGATACTTGTCCCGACCGGGAATCGAACCCGGGTCTGCTGAGTACGAGGCAGCGAAGCTACCCCTAAATCACAGGGTGGAACTGGTCTCTTTTATATAAATTCCAATGATTGTCTTGGTATCCATCCAGTATTCGTTCTTTAAACGTTGCCATGATATCTTATTCTGTGATTGTCCACTACATCTTGTATTAATCAAACTTCATAATTTCTCTTACTTTTGTGCTCTGTATTTCTATCTATTCTGTTTTTTTCAAGCATCCTTATTACCGTAAAGACCTCTATTAAATGTATTGTTTGTAACTTAGCAACGATTGAATGTATAAAAATTTCTCATGGCTTATTACTACTATTATGCATCAGTAAGGGTAGGTATTTTTATCAAGGCTCACGACTGGAAAGAGGATAAAGATATATGGAGAGCTTATATCCGAGCGGTGATGAATCTCCGGGTTCGATAGGGCCAATTAATTATTGCTCTTAGGCTATATTTTGGAGTTTGAAATTTGAGTAAGTTGAGATTAAAGTAATTAAAATTAAAATAGAGTAATTCTGAACTCAAAACATAGAACACAAAATATGTTTAGACTGTGCTGATTTTTTAAAAATTAAGATGTTATAAGTAATCGGAAATATGTTAAAACTCCTTTATTGGCATTTACTTTAGAACACGTTTCGGGAGATCTTCTTCTCATCAACAGCTAACTCTGACTGGTCGTAAGAACCTGTGAAGTGAATTGTTTCATTGATTTTTTTATTCCTTCATGTTTTAGACTGAAATACTAGATTTTTTGGTTTCGGGATATTAATATATCCTTATTATTATTTCGGCAGTTTTTGCCAATTTAAGCGCAATTTTCGAAAAGTTTGTGCATCTTTCGAAATTCCCAAAAATCTCAAACTATTCAACTTATTGAAAGTTATTCAATTTAACTTCAGCTCTATCCGGGAGAGATTTCATGTGGTTGATAAAGTATTCTCAGACAGGATGTCATCATCATCATCATTATCATCATCATAGTACATTCATAAATTTAGGCCATTTGTTGACCTGTTTCGGCCTCAAGAGAAACACCATCCAAAAGTATTTCGAGTGGACATCCTGGTCTTGTTTTTCCTGCAGGTTATTAGCTTAACATTTGTTTGGATATCCTGTGATCTTCCATTCGATGAACATGTTGCATCCATCTTGACTTATAATCAGATATTTTATTTTCTAAAAGTTTCATGTGTAGTTCTTCTAAGCTGTCTTCATTTTTTTGTGATCTAGTAGTGTGTATCCTGCAGTCCTCCGAAGGTATCTCATTTCAAGGATGTCAAAATTAACAATATTATTTTTGTTTTGGTTACGGCTTAAAAGAGGACATCCGAATTTTGAGATGATTTTGGTTTTTAAAACGAAGTTTAGGAATATCAAAATGAAAACATGAAAAAATTGCGGACATTCCAGAAAATAACTTGAAAAATAATTATTTGTAAAGAAACTCTTTCACATTCCACCTCTATTAGTTAACTATACATTACATCGATTTGGTAGCTGTAATACAATGCTGAGCGATTTTTTGCGCATGAATACATAAGGTTTATTATTACGTGATGCTGAAAGTTATAATGCACTACAGATACATTTAAAAACGTGTGTATTTAATTAGGTTTAGAATAAGGGTAAGTTAGTGTACACTAGATTAGTTTACAAGAGTTTATTAATCATTATTTAAATCTAAATTAACTGATATCTTAAGCTGTATATAATAGAAATATATCTGCATAACAACTATATACCGTGTTTTGAATATACCTATTACTATTCATCTAGGAAGCTTTTCTTACTTTGTTTTATTTTTATTCTATGTTTTGTTAGTGTTAGGCAATATTAGACAATATCCGCATTGTGTATTGTTTAGTCTATATTTTAATAATACTTTAAAATTGTAATAAGTATATACATTTTTGTATTATTTTATTATTCGCTGGTCGAATGGAAGATAAGGCCACATGGTCTTAACTTTGCCAGATTAAGTGTACCATTATTATTATTATTATTATTATTATTATTATTATTATTATTATTATTATTATTATTATTTACATATTTATTCAGACTAGTGGTCGCCCAGCGGCCGAAATTCGACCATAATCCATTACATTTTTAAGTTTGTCACAAATACATCATTATGCATTAATTTCCGATTTATTTTAAAAATACTAACGATAGGAAATACGTGGTATAGCTTGGCTAAGCTATATTTAAAACACAATAACGCGTCATTTTACATTTGTATACTATTTAAATTTGCACTTGGACTATTATTATGTGTACGGGAAAATTATCCCTTCTTCTTTGCCTCTCACTCTGACCCGTCAATGTTCTATGTCGAGGCATAATGGAAGTAGGTGGGAATATCTAAATATAAAAAAAAATATTTAATTTAAATTTAAATAATAAAATGTACTCACTTTTTAAACCACTAATAATAAATACGCGAGAGTAAGTCAATTCACATTGCTGCTTCACAATTTTCTTTTTGCAACAATGCACTTTCAGTATGAACGTAAACAAATGAAAGGGTACACAAATGAATGAGTAATGTATGTATATATTAATACGTGAAGGAAATTAACATGCAAAAATTTGCACCCCTTTTTAAGCAGATTGCGGGCACGGAGGAGTATGATATTTGGCATAATTAAAGTGCAGAAAAATAAAATGTTTGTGTAATATGTGTTACAAATATATTAAATTAAACAAAAAAAATTTTTTTCCCTAAGGAATTTGTGTGTATTGCTCATTCCTTTGTCTTACGTTCATAATATGTTGAAAGTTCATTGATGTAAAAAGAAAATCGTGCAGCAGCAATGTGAATTGACTTACTCTGGCGTATTTATTGTTAGTGATTTAAAAAAAGTGAGTACGTTTTATTATTTAAATTTAAATTGAACCCTGTCTACTCTTGGTTTCGGTAGTTTCATTACATTTTTTTATATTTACATATTCATTTAGTTTGTAGTATTAGGGTTATTTTGATTGTTATATAACGCTGACCACGGACCACTCAAAATGACATCTATACGAAAACAAGTGTAACTAAATTAGTATGGTTCAAATTCTTCCCTGTAGGGGGAGAGCGCCTAAATCTCTGTAAAGGGAAAACATGGGCTTACAAAAAATATATATTCTGATGTAATATATGTTTTTGCGCGACAGTGCGTTTTGTCGTACTTACCAGCAACGGCGACCATTATTGAAAGTTCAACTTCCTAAATTTCGGGGTTGCCAACCTAAATAACTATACTGTAATATTACATTTACACCCACGTGCGGGAAGTAAAACCACTGCCCTGTATGTATACTACGTACGATGTATATACAGAAAATATCCAAAAGGTAGTGTTAATATACATTATACGAAGCAAATTACTGCATTTTAAATGAACTGAACTTTATTTGAAACAATATAAAACAATAAATATGTACTTGCGGCCATGTTATCAATAATTATTTTCAAGGCCTCCTGTAGTTTCAACTAATAAATATTGCCCACACTGTTAACGCTAGTCAATTGTTTATAATGAAGGCAAATATTTCCAACAAAGATGTTATTATTTTACTATTATTTATTATTTTGAAAACACCATCGCGCAAAAATAATGTACAACGCACGTTTGTGAAATGTTTTACAGAATCTCGGAAATTAAAAACCTCGCTATCGCTCAGGTTTTAAATATTTTTCCTCGATTCTGTAAAAACCATTTCCCAACCTCGCATTGTAATATACTATTATCCTGGTGAGTGGAAGAGAAGGCCACATGGCCTTAACTCCACCAGACTAAATAAATAGATAAAATAAATAAAACATATTCGCACCTACTTCCATTATGCCTCGACATAGAACATTGAAGGGTCGGAGTGAGGGACAAAGAAGAAGGGATATATATTCCCATACACATAATAATAGACCAAATGCAAATTTAAATAGTATAAATGGTATACAAATGTCAAATGACGCGTTATTGTTTTTAAATATTTCTTAGCCCCCTCAGGGGTCCTCATCTAGGGGATATGTGGATGGCGACCACAAGGTGCCCAAGCTGTGCAAAACATTTCTTCCACTTACTTGTGTTTTGCACTCTTTTAACTTTACTATCTAACCTCTCTTGGTTAACTCTTGTTTTTTTGGCGCCAATGCTATTAGGGCATCCGAGGGCTAGGGAGTCTTTCCTTTCTTCCATTTCTTCTTTCCTTTATTTTCTTTTCTTCTCCAGAAAAGCCTGACCAGAGGCTATAAGATGGCAGCCCCATCACTGGTCTTGCCTTCCTTTGGCCAGCAACCAATCGAAGGGACTATTATTATGCTTTCAATTCTTATATGAGAATTTTCCCTCAAACGCTGGAGGGAAAATTTTCTATAGGATCGTAACAGGCCTTGGCCTAATATTTGGAAGGAAGAAGAAGAAAATATTTCTTAGCCAAGCTATACCACGTATTTCCTATCGTTCGTATTTTTAAAATAAATCGAAAATTAATGCATAATGACGTATTTGTGACAAACTTAAAAATGTAATTGATTGTGGCCGAATTTCGACCGCTGGGCGACCTCTAGTACACATAAATTCCTTAGAGACAATTTATTTTATTTTGTTTAATTTAATTTGTTAGTAACACGTATTATAAACAAATTATATTTTTCTGCACTCCTTCTCTATATGAACTTTAATTGTGCCAAACATATTCCTCCGTGCGCGCAATCTGCTTAAAAAGGGGTTCACTTTTTTCCTTCACTTATTAATATATAGATTTAGATGATGTACACGCCGTAGCGTAGTGGTTAAGGCACTGAGCTACAAGCCGTAAGGTCGAGGGTTCAAGTCCCGGTGGGTCAGGATTTTATAACTGACCCAAACCTTCTGGCGGCACTATGACCCTGGGGTCGACTCAGCCTCTAACTGAAATGAGTACCAGACGCTTGTTCTGGGGGTAAAGGCGGCCGTCACGCAGGGCTGACAACCCGGCTGACATCAAGTGCCGATTGTCCAGAAATAGTGGGAGCCTTAACCTCCTACTACCCCAAGGGCCTCCTGAGGCCTGTAGTGGGATTACTTTACTTTAAAGTTAATGTACGGCTACATCAGATTAGTTTACAGGAGTGTGTGATTTATTTAGCTACATTTAGATTAGGGCAAGAGTATACCAGGTTATTTACCTGAGTGTGTAATTTATTTAGTTAGGTTTAGATAAATGCAAGTTAGTGTACACCAAATGAGTGAAATGTAATAGGCCTATGTAATTATTTATTTCGTTAGATATAGTGAATTAATTTTGCCGCTGTTCATTTTCGAGGAAAACATAAGGTGACATATGGATTACAATGTACTTCATTCTTATTTTAAATACGCTTTTAATAGGTCTATCTAGTTATTGCAACACCATCTTCTTCGTCCGAGTGGGCTTTAACCTCTTCTAGGGCCTTCTTCCATCCTTCTCTATCTATCGCCAACTCCCTCTAGTTTTTTATTCCAAATCCTTCCACATCTGCTTGTACACAATTCCACCATCTTGTTCTTGATCTTCCTCTTAATCTGGTTCCATCTGGATTGTTGTTGAATACAATATTTACTTTTCTTGTAGTTTCCATCCCTGTGATATGTCATTATCATCTCAATATTTGACATCTTATGATATATGTAGCGGCTCCAGGTTGAGGAACCAGCTATAACGGCTGGGGGACTCGACATGCTAACCACATGTCACCCCTACACTGGCTGTTGATCATCTACCTCTGTGATTGACACATGTGGATGTGAAGGGCCAGCAGCCGGCTGGTTAAAGGGCAACCGCTGAAAAAGTGGAAAGACCCTCAATCGGAAATCGGATAATATATGTCTTCAAATTCAATGCCTTATACAATTTATATATCCCATCGTTGTATTTGTCTCTCCATCCATCCTCTGTTTCAATTGCTCCGAAAATCCTTCTCAAGATTCTCCTTTCAAGTACTGCTAGTTGCTTGCATGTTATTTTATTTAGCACCCACGTTTCGGTACCATGTGTTATAATGGATCTTATGAGTTCTCAGGGTCTTCTTCTGTACAGAATCATGTGCCCGTCTACATGGCGAGTACACCGACACAAGACAAATTAATATTGGAACTTACTAAAGTTTTATAAATCTTAATTTTGATTTCTCTAGGTATTATTTTATTTTTAACAATTGTTAATACGTGTAATAGGCCCTACCTGTTTATATTATTTACTTATTTATTTATATTTAGTGATATTATAAAATGTTGAATTGGTTAATGACCAAAAAATTGCAAAGTAGAATACAAAGTGCAGAAATGAACTTCCTTAGAAGAACAAAAGGCTGCACAAGATTGGATCGGATAAGGAGTGAAGATATAAGAACAGAGTTAAATATATATCCATTGGATGAGAAAATCAGAGAATATAGAGAGAAATGGTTTACACACGTGGAATGAATGAATGTATCAAGATTACCAAGAGCAGCATTCAACTACAAGCCAAGAGGTTCAAGGAATGTAGGAAGACCAGTGAAAAGATGGACAGAACAACTGTGAGCCGGAACAGGCAATTTGCCTAACCCGTTAAGTGAAGAAGAAGAAGAAGATAAAATGTTGAATATGGTGAGATGGGTACTGGCAATGAAATTCCAATCCAGTATTTGTCTTGACTTAATGAGGAAAAACCAAGATTAAATCTAAGTCTTGTTGGTCGTCACTGGGATTTGAACTCAGTACCCCTCTCGAATACGAATCATCACAAATGCTACCATTTATAACAACTCGCTCGGTAAAATGCATATACAATTCTTACTATCCTTTATTGAAAGAGAACAATGAATAAAAATCGCTCAACACTCTCAACAAAATAAATTTCGACATTTGAAGGTCGCGGTTCAACAATGGCATCACGATTAATCTGTGGTTACATGAATAATTGTCTATTCTGTGACTATAATTTGAAATTTCTCTTGATATAAGCTTAATTACTATTTCGTGGTGTTTTAAATTCAATAATACACAAAATTAGAAAATAGCTTTAATTTTAAAATTCTTACAAATATAAAGATGAAATATTTCATTTTTACCAACATAATTAAAACACCGAGAACGTCATATGGTGTTACATAATTAAATGTTTTAGTTTTAAATTTCACTAAAATATAAGGTAAGTTCTATTTAGGCCTGATAAAACGAAGTTAGTGTAGACATATAGAATTACAATGTAGATGTAGATGTGCGATAGAGGTAAATTATATGATAGAGTACATTAATAAGAAATAAAAAGCGAGAAGGAAAGGAAAAACATGCTAAATGGTTCATCCAGTTCTACTATTATTTTTTAACGAAATTATATAATAACTCACAAAGACAACAAAAATAGAACACATGTACACAACGGTAGTAATAACTTAAATACATATTTGATTAAAAACAGATATACATTAAAAATAAAACATTCTCATAGGCCTAATAAAAAAAGACACAGAAATGCTATATTAAAATATCGTTGGTTGTCAAATAAATTATTTTACCATATATAAATTATAATGAGTACCACGGTTAAAGACATGTGAAGGCGCTATATTGAAGCTGTTTCTTCAGGAAAGAACCATTTTAATGTTTTTTTTATCCCTTACATACCAGACATCAATAAAGTGATATCTGATATGTAAAAAGTAAAAAACATTGATTAAATGTTTTTTTTCTGAAGAAATAGCTTCAACATAGCGCCTTCATATGCTTTAAATTGTCGCACTAACTATAAAACTGTAGACATTCATTTGTACAACAGAATCCGAGTTTATAAATATGGAATAGAGGGGGGAACCGAATTATTTAATGATACTTCGAATTTTTAGCCACCAGAAATTGCATTTTGTGGTTCCTAAAATAAGTTCAAAATTTAATAAATTAGTCTCTCAGTAAAAATTGAGATTTTAGACAATATTAGCCTACTAAGATTTCAAATCTATTCGTTTCACTGAAATTAACAAGTTATCCTATAAATTAACAAATTTTTATACAAAAAGTTTATTAAAGAAATGGGGGCAGAATTGTATTACATAAAACACAGCTGTACAAACTTTATATATTCTAAACAAATTAAAGTTTTCGAAATTCAGTTCTATGTTCAATCTCTTTCACAATTAAAAGCACTGTGCACCTCCAGATTTCTTTTTTTAATCTTTCAGTTAATATTTACCTTTTGTCA
The DNA here is from genome assembly GCA_030220185.1 of Diploptera punctata. Classification (NCBI taxonomy): domain Eukaryota; kingdom Metazoa; phylum Arthropoda; class Insecta; order Blattodea; family Blaberidae; genus Diploptera; species Diploptera punctata. The sequence continues at coordinate 4,930 of JASPKZ010003730.1, read as the reverse complement.
GTGAAAATAATTTTTAAAGGAATAAAGAAAAAGTTATATCTACTGAAACAAATTTCAAAACAGCTAACTTTCAATTAGCTATAATTGAAATATTAATCAAAATTCTAATGTTCTATAGTTTTTTTTGTATACTGACAGGGGTCCTCAAACACGATTTTACTTCTTTAATATCACTTTTTAAAATATGTATGCCTGTTAAAAATAACGTATATTTAACATTTAAAATTTATTTTTAAAGTAGAGAGTAAGTAAAAAATAAAACGTAAGAATGTAACATATATATTTTTTGTGCTAGGTTTGTTTCATAGAGTATAATTAAAATGGAAAAGAGTAGGGTTTCATTTTCTTAAATATATGATATATTGATCATTTTTATGAAATATTATTGTTTGTTATTATCGTCTCAAGTTATTTGAATTCCGTCACTTCAAAATTTCCTTCTTTTATTGTTATGTTGCCCTTAGATTATTCAATTTCTGCAATACTATGAACGTGTTATGATAATTACTGATCAGGTGTGAAATTTTACCTTTTTAGGATGCTATGATAAAAAAAAAATAGACGAAGAAAGCCAGGCCTAATTTAACATTTTGAGATTGCAAATAATAAGATGGGAATTATAGAGGAATATACCGGTAAGAATATCATGACAAGGGGTTTGTAGCCTGGTTGGACACATTACCAAGTAAGGAAATTTACTTGTTACTTTATACTTTTTATTTAAACTAAAACAGTACAACGAAACTGATGATTTTTATGTAATATGTAAATTGAAACTGCGAAAACGGTCATTTTATATCAATTCAAATATTTTTTACGATTTTTCGATGCATCATGTGTTCAGAAGATATCTTTTGCTTAATTTTGTTTATATTTCAATCTTTTGTATTGAATTTTGAGAAGATACAGCTTTTCGATGGTGTCCTTTATGAAGAAGAAATTAAAATAGAAACTAGAAAATGAAGATAAAATATAATTTCATGGTTTAACGCTTTCTGAGTTAGAAATTTAGAAGAACGGAGAAATGCCTAGGGGTATATCTGTACTACTCCGATTCCCGAGAGGGCATAAATATCGGGATACCCAACGTGAGGTGCAGGGGTCAAAATAGAGCCACACAACAGTTTATTATTTCCATTCGTGTCTTGTGTTTCTTTGACATTTTTGAGAGAAGACTTATTTGTTATTCTTCGCTTAACAGAAGACGTAAATTTAACAGCGATTTAGCAATAAACCTATGAAACCGATTGAAATACTGCTTGGAAAGAAGAGAAAAAATGTACATCACATTATATTAGTGTTGAGAATTCCACATTAGGTTACCCGAGTGTTGTGCTGGGGTCAGAATAGCCACACCGCGGTTTTTTATTTTCATTCGTGTACCGTTCTTTTTGAAATTTTTGAAAGAAGATTTATTTGTTATTCTTCGACTAAACACAAGATTTTAATTTAACAGCGATTTAAATATATACCTATGAAACCGATTGAAGTATTGTTTGGAAAGAAGAGGAAAAATGAACATCACATAATATTAGTGTTGAGAACATCCACATCGGGATACCCGAGTGTTGTGCCGGTGTCAGAATAGCCACACCGCGGTTTTTTATTTTCATTCGTGTACCGTTCTTTTTTAAATTTTTGAGAGAAGATTTAATGTTATTCTTCGACTAAACACAAGATTTTAATTTAACAGCGATTTAAATATATACCTATGAAACCGATTGAAGTATTGTTTGGAAAGAAGAGAAAAAATGAACATCACATAATATTAGTGTTGAGAATATCCACATCGGGATACCCGAGTGTTATTCCGGGGTCAAAAAAAGCCACACCGCGGTTTTTTATTTTCATTCGTGTACCGTTCTTTTTTAAATTTTTGAGAGAAGATTTATTTATTATTCTTCGACTAAACACAAGACTTTAATTTAACAGCGATTTAAATATATACCTATGAAACCGATTGAAGTATTGTTTGGAAAGAAGAGAAAATATGAACATCACATAATATTAGTGATCAGAATATCCACATCGGAATACCTGAGTGTTGTGCCGGGGTCAGAAGAGCCACACCGCGTTTTATTTTATTTTCATTCGTGTACCGTTCTTTTTGTAAATTTTTGAGAGAAGATTTATTTGTTATTCTTCGACTAAACACAAGATTTTAATTTAACAGCGATTTAAATATATACCTATGGAACCAATTGAAGTATTGTTGGAAAGAAGAGACAAAATGAACATCACATACTATTAGTGTTGAGAATATCCACATCGGGATACCCGAGTGTTGTGCCAGGGTCAGAATAGCCACACCGCGGTTTTTATTTTTATTCGTGTACCGTTCTTTTTGAAATTTTGAGAGAAGATTTATTTGTTATTCTTCGACTAAACTCAAGACTTTAATTTAACAGCGATTTAAATATATACCTATGGGACCAATTGGAGTATTGTTTGGAAAGAAGTGAAAAAATGAACATTAAATAATATTAGTGTTGAGAATATCCAAATCCGGATACCCGAGTATTGTGCCGGGGTCAGAATAGCCACACCGCGGTATTTTATTTTCATTCGTGTACCGTTCTTTTTGAAATTTTTGAGAGAAGATTTATTTGTTATTCTTCGACTAAACACAATACTTTAATTTAACAGCGATTTAAATATATACCTATGAAACCGATTGAAGTATTGTTTGGAAAGAAGGGAAAATATGAACATCACATAATATTAGTGATCAGAATATCCACATCGAAATACCTGAGTGTTGTGCCGGGGTCAGAAGAGCCACACCGCGTTTTATTTCATTTCCATTCGTGTACCGTTCTTTTTGAAATTTTTGAGAGAAGATTCATTTATTATTCTTCGACTAAACACAAGATTTTAATTAAACAGCGATTTAAATATATACCTATGGAACCAATTGAAGTATTGTTTGGAAAGAAGGGAAAATATGAACATCACATAATATTAGTGATCAGAATATCCACATCGGGATACCCGAGTGTTGTGCCGGGGTCAGAATAGCCACACCGCTATTTTTTAGATTTTAATTTAACAGCGATTTAAATATATACCTATGGAACCAATTGAAGTATTGTTTGGAAAGAAGAGAAAAAATGAACATCTCATAATATTAGTGTTGAGAATATCCACATCGGGATACCCGAGTGTTGTGCCGGGGTCAAAATAGCCACACCGCGGTATTTTATTTTCATTCATGTACCGTTCTTTTTGAAATTTTTGAGAGAAGATTTATTTGTTATTCTTCGACTAAACACAAGATTTTAATTAAACAGCGATTTAAATATATACCTATGAAACCGATTGAAGTATTGTTTGGAAAGAAGGGAAAATATGAACATCACATAATATTAGTGATCAGAATATCCACATCGGGATACCCGAGTGTTGTGCCGGGGTCAGAATAGCCACACCCGCTATTTTTTAGATTTTAATTTAACAGCGATTTAAATATATACCTATGGAACCAATTGAAGTATTGTTTGGAAAGAAGAGAAAAAATGAACATCTCATAATATTAGTGTTGAGAATATCCACATCGGGATACCCGAGTGTTGTGCCGGGGTCAAAATAGCCACACCGCGGTATTTTATTTTCATTCGTGTACCGTTCTTTTTGAAATTTTTGAGAGAAGATTTATTTGTTATTCTTCGACTAAACACAATACTTTAATTTAACAGCGATTTAAATATATACCTATGAAACCGATTGAAGTATTGTTTGGAAAGAAGGGAAAATATGAACATCACATAATATTAGTGATCAGAATATCCACATCGAAATACCTGAGTGTTGTGCCGGGGTCAGAAGAGCCACACCGCGTTTTATTTCATTTCCATTCGTGTACCGTTCTTTTTGAAATTTTTGAGAGAAGATTCATTTATTATTCTTCGACTAAACACAAGATTTTAATTAAACAGCGATTTAAATATATACCTATGGAACCAATTGAAGTATTATTGGAAAGAAGAGAAAAAATGAACATCACATAATATTAGTGTTGAGAATATCCACATCGGGATACCCGAGTGTTGTGCCGGGGTCAGAATAGCCACACCGTGGTTTTTTATTTTCATTCGTGTACCGTTCTTTTTGAAATTTTTGAGAGAAGATTTATTTGTTATTCTTCGACTAAACACAAGATTTTAATTTAACAGCGATTTAAATATATACCTATGGAACCAATTGAAGTATTGTTTGGAAAGAAGAGAAAAAATGAACATCTCATAATATTAGTGTTGAGAATATCCACATCGGGATACCCGAGTGTTGTGCCGGGGTCAAAATAGCCACACCGCGGTTTTTTATTTTCATTCGAGTACCGTTCTTTTTGAAATGTTTGAGAGAGATTTATTTGTTATTCTTCGACTAAACACAAGACTTTAATTTAACAGCGATATAAATATATACCTATGAAACCGATTGAAGTATTGTTTGGAAAGAAGAGAAAATATGAACATCACATAATATTAGTGATCAGAATATCCACATCGGAATACCTGAGAGTTGTGCCGGTGTCAGAAGAGCCACACCGCGTTTTATTTTATTTTCATTCGTGTACCGTTCTTTTTTAAATTTTTGAGAGAAGATTCATTTACTATTCTTCGACTAACACAAGATTTTAATTAACAGCGATTAAATATAACTATGGAACCAATTGAAGTATTGTTGGAAAGAAGAAAAAAATGAACATTCATAACATCGTGTTGAGAATATCCACATCGGGATCCCCGAGTGTTGTGCCGGGGTCAGAATAGCCAAACCGCGTTTTTTTATTTTCATCCGTGTATCGTCTTTTTGAAATTTTGAAAAAAGACTTATTTGTTATTCTTCGACTAACAACTCAAGATTTAATTTACACAGCTATTTAAATATATACCATGGGAACCAATTGGGGTATTGTTGGAAAAAGAAG
>JASPKZ010003729.1:0-81824 GCA_030220185.1 Diploptera punctata | reverse complement strand
TATGGGACTTATGCTGATCTGAGGTCTCCACGGGGGGAAGAAAATTTTTTCTCATGGAATTTCGGCCAGTTTGGGACTGGTGACCACCCAGCATTGTGAGGAATTTGGGTAGTTTACAATTAGTCGGCCGCGGTGGACTAATGGTTATGCTCCTTGCCTCTGGTCCCAAGGATCGCGGGTTCAAAACCGGCCAGGGTCGATGGATTTTTTAGGATGGAAAAATCCAAGGAGCAAGTCTTCCGGGAGGGACTTTAAGCTGTGGGTCCCGAGTCTGAAGATTTTCAGGCTCATCCTAAGCCTGAATGAAAAGGCCTCTAAGCAAAATTTACCGAATTTTCCCGTCCTAGTACTACCTTGGTTTCCTAGATGTCAGTATGAGGCGGAATGCTGACCATGGACCACTCAAAATGACATATATACAAAAACAAGTGTAACTAAATTAATATGGTTCAAATTCTCCCCTTAGAGGGGAGAGCACCTAAATCTCTGTAAAGGGAAAACATGGGCTTACAATACAAAAAAAATACAATTAGTAGCGGCTTCAGGATGAGAAAACCACTATAAACGGCTGGGGGACCCAACGTGCTTGACCATATGTCACCACTATACTGGCAGGATACCACTGTGATTAACACATGTGGAATGAGGCCAGCAGCCGGCTAGTAGGCCAAGGGCCTTCTAGGCATGTCGCGCCATGGAATTTAGTTATTATTGTTGTTATTATTATTATTATTATTATTATTGCAGTTGTTATTAATTTTTCGTATATTATTAACATTAAATTAATGAGAAATAAAACAGGTTGATGATGATTTTGCAGGAACGGGTAGCAATGCTTGCTATGTAGAGAAAGTTGAAAATGCAAGAGCTGTTTGATGGAGACAAATCTAAACCCTACGTCATCATCAACACAGAGTGGGGAGCTTTTGGAGATGATGGACGACTGGACTTCGTAAGAACAGATATATGACCGTGAAATCGACCAGTATTCCATCAACCCAGGAAAGCAACTGTAAGTATTTTTATCAGGTGCGCTGATTTCAACTCCTATTTTAAATGATTCAATTTTTAAAGGAAGAGAATACTGAAATTTCATGAAAACTTGATTTTTTTTTGTGCTATTGTAGTCCTGAGGGACTTCAAGTTGTGTGTCATGAGTCTGATGATATTCAGGCTCATAAAAAAACACAAGCCTGAATGAAAAGGCCTCTTTGCAAAATATAATGGACATTTATTCTTATTACTTATTTCTATCAGAGACAGAACACAGACCCTATGCCACTCACTGACATCTGTACAAAACAAGTGTAAACAAGTTAGCATGGTTAAGATACCTCCCTAGAGGGAGAGACAAAGAGAGTATATTATAGCCTCGCTATGATGGTTGTCCAGCGGCTCACTTTGTTTTCCCACAACTGCTATATCATCATCATCAGTGGCAGGCATGGATTAGGCCATTGGCCGTTCCGCTTCAGGAAAGAAATTGATCCCTCCATCTCTTCTTAGGTCTTCTTGGGTCTCTTCACCCTGTGGGTCTGTAGTTCAATAGCTGCAGAGATTTGGCATTCTAAGAAGGTTGTTCATGCCAATTATTTTGATATTTTTTAATGGTTTCAGTTATTGCTGGTGTGTTGAGAGCTTTGTGGATATCTTCATTACGCATGTGGTCATAAAGCGTATAACCTGCTAAAGGTCTTAATAACTTCATTTCTGCAGCTACTATCCTATTTAATTTACCTGTAGTAAGAGTCCAGGTTTCAGAACCATAAAGTAGAGTTGGAAGAGCAATGTTTTATAAAATTTTATAATTGTATCTGGGCGTACTTTTCGGAAAAGAATGCTTTTTATTGTTCCTGTAAGTTTCTGAAATTTGACCAATTTTATGTCTATGTCTTTGCATGTGTCGTAGGAAAGATTGCAGCCAAGATAAGTAAAGTTATTAACTTGTTCTATTATATTGTTGTTAATTACAATTTTAGTTCGTATCGGAATTTCCCTTGAAACGTCATAGTTTTTGTCTTACCGAAATTTAATAAATTATAATCTTGGGTATATTTGACAATCTATGTACTGTTATATATAAGTTATGTAGATAGGAAATAACACTATGAGGTTTTTAATATTGTTTATTTTTTTTCCACTCACCTCATACTTCATAACTCCTCGCAAACCTAGGGTTTCGTCACATCATTTGTGACATTCTCAATGCTGTGTCACGTTCACAACTGATGTCCGACTGCCTTCTATCCTGCAAACTGACCTCTGCGCCATCTGATGGCTGACCGACTGATTTGGAAGTTCGTCGGTCAGCCATCAGATGGCGCGGAGGTCAGTTTGCAGGATAGAAGGCAGTCGGACATCAGTTGTGAACGTGACACAGCATTGAGAATGTCACAAATGATGTGACGAAACCCTGGGTTTGCAAGGAGTTATGAAATATGAGGTGAGTGAAATAAAAAATAAACAACTGTTATATATAATTAAATACAAAGATGCCGACTACCGCCACTATAATAATTCTGCATGTTAATCATTGGCAAGCATTGTTGTGTGGCACCCACTTTTATATAAACGGACAACCATCATAGTGAGACAATAATACAACTACTATTACTTTTTTTTTTCTTTCAATGGCATAACAGCCCAATATTGAGCCTTAGCCTCTCCTTTGTGTAGGAGTTATTAGACCAAGTTATTTAGTTACTCTTGATGTTTTTATTATTAATTAACACTCCTCACTGAAGGATAAATTAAATTTGAAGAGAAAAAATTTTTGCCCAGATCGAGATTCGAACCTGGGACCTTGTTTCCGTACCAAATGCTCTACTAACTGAGCTACTGGGGCGAGTTCCAATCTAGATGCAAATTTTCTATATATACATTGTAATTCCCGTGTACCAAATTCTTGAAGCCTTGGCTTCTTAGTTAAGAAGGCATTTATTGGGAATTTAAACACTACTTTTAAAAGCCAGTAGGGCTACTATTGATGTTTTCATTATTAATTTAACACTTCTCACTGAGGGATAAATTCAATTTGAAGAGAAAAATTTTCGCCCAGACCAGGAATTACAATGTATATAAGAGAAAAATTTGCATCTAGTTTAGAACTCTCCCTAGTAGCTCTAGTTGGTAGAGCATTTGGTATGGAAAACAAGGTCCCGGGTTCGAGTCTCGGTATAAGAAAAAATTTTCTCTTCAAATTTAATTACTCTTATTTCCCACAGATGTCATGAATGGTATGTGGTCGACATACCGACCCAATGAGACAACTAAGGTATTACTAGGATGATGACGTCATTAAATTTTGCTTAGAGGCCTTTTATTTAGGCTGAAGGATTTTTATGTGCCTGTAAATCTTCAGACTCGGGACCCATTGGAGGACTCGCTCCTTGGATTTTCCCATCCTAAAAAATTCCATTGATCCCAGCCAGGTTTGGACCCAATGACCCTTGGGACCAGAGGCAAGGAACTATGACCAATGACTACTATATTGTATTAAGATGTGAATGTAAGTATTGATTTGTTTGTTGCAGACATGAGAAGATGATCTCAGGAATGTACATGGGAGAACTTGCCAGGTTGATTCTTGTCAAGTTCACTAAACAAAGGTCTACTCTTCGGTGGAAATGGATCAGATCTCCTCTACAAGAGAGGAAACTTCTTCACTAAATATGTTTCTGAAATAGAAAGGTAATTAAATAATTCTATGTAGCTCTTATAATCTGTAGGTTCATTCTCACATTCATTAGTGTCCTTCATTGGTCCCTGTCGTCACTTAACTGAATCCAATTCATTTATATGATATCTAACTGAATATTATCCTCACACCACACCTAATTTTTCCTGAAGGGTTTCATAATAAACAATTCTAATAATACTTTTAAAATTCATTGTAAAGCACCATTGACGTTATTTAATAAAATATTCTTCTTCTTCTTCTTCTTCCTCCCAAGTATTAGGCCAAGGACTGTTACGATCCTATAGAAAATTTATGGGAAATTTCTCACTATAAGACTTGAAAGCATAATAATAGTCACTTCGATTGGTTGCTGGCCAAAGGAAGGCAAGACCAGTGATGGGGCTGCCATCTTATAGCCTCTGGTCAGGCTTTTCTGGAGAAGAAAAGAAATTAAAGGAAAGAAGAAATGGAAGAAAGGAAAGACTCCCTAGCCCTCGGATGCCCTAATAGCATCGGGGTCGAAAAAACAAGAGTTAACCAAAAGAGTTTAGATAGTAAAGTTAAAAGAGTGCAAAACAAAAAGTAAGTGAAAGAAATGTTTTGTTCAGCTTGGGCACACTTGTGGTCGCCATCCACATATCCCTAGATGAGAACCCCTGAGGGGTTAAAATAATTTAAGTTATGTAGTAGGAAATCACACTGTGAGATTTATTTTAACTATTCTGAGTTGTTGTGTGACTCACCTCATATTTCTAATTCCATGCACGACCCTGGATTTCGTCACTGCTTTTGTGACATTCTCGATGCAAATTTATGTTCACAACTGCCATCCAGCAGTTTTCTCTCCTGTAGATTGATTTCTGCACTCTCTGATGGCTGACCGATGAACTTCCAAATCACCAATCAATCTCCTCTCATTGTCACTGGGTATTTTGAAATTCATAGTTTTCTTTTTATTCTTGCATATGTAAATTTTCTCCCAAATTGCGAGTTCCTTTGGTTTTCTAACTGTTTAAGTTATTTTGCTTTGTTTTCAATTCTGTGTTTTTTCTGACCAAGCATGTGCAGCTATTGCAGATTTTTTGTTTCCCATTTTTCTCACCTTAGAATGTTAAAAATGGAAAAACAGAAAAATCTGCAATAGCTGCATATGCTTGGTCAGAAACACAGAATTGAAAACAAGGCAAAAAAACTTAAACAGTTAGAAAAATCAAAGGAAACTCACAATTTGGGAGAAAATAATACATATGCAAGAATAAAAAGAAAACTATGAATTTCAAAATACCGAGTGAAAATGAGAGGATTAATTTGCAAGATTCATCGGTCCAGCCATCAGAGAGTGCAGAAATCAATCTACAGAGAGAAAACTTCTGGACGGCAGTTGTGAATGTAATTCGCGTTGAGAATGTCACAAAAGCAGTGACGAAACCCAGGGTCTACACGGAAGTTAAGAAATATGAGGGTGAGTCAAACAACAACTCAGAATAATTAAAATAAGACCTGATGTATCAGTTGTTCTCAACTAAATTAGATTTCTTCTGTTAAGAAATTTCATCAACTAGTTAAAAACTATGAATTCATTTCAGAATCATGTTCCATCTTCTGCATTTCATCTTCTTCTTGTCAGGATTAAATCTTTTTGGTTTGTTCTGGCTCCAAGTATTATAGCTGCTGTGTCCATCTCGTTCGTGGGCATCCGCGATCTCTTTTTTCCTCCTCTTGGTTGATAGTTCAGACTTTTCCTAGGCAATCTATTGGTATCCATTCTACAGACATGTTCATACCATTTTCTCCTATACTTTTCTATTTATCTGTCAACTGAATATTTATAGTCTTTATGGATATCTTTACTCCGTTTATTATCCTTAAAGTATATCCTGCCACAAATCATAAATATTTCATTTCTGCTGCTTCTATTCTTTTAATTGACTTTTATTCAGATTCATATTTCTGAGCTATACAATATTGCAGGTACAGTAAGTCAATTCACATTGCTGCTGCACAATTTTCTTTTTACAACCATGCATTTTCAGTATGAACATAAACAAATGAATGAGTAATTACACATAAATTCCTTAGAAACAATTTATTTTATTTTATATTTAAAGAGAAAAATTATACGACCTCAGACCGGGACTTGAACCTGGGACCCTTGGTTTTCTAGTCCAAGGCTCTACCCATTTGAGCTACCTGAGCAAGTACCAATCTAAACGCAAATCTTCTCTATATACGTTGAAATTCCCACCCACCAAATGCTTTGAAGCCTTTGCTTCTATCTTTGCAAATGGCGGCTCCTATATTAAGAAGACATATTTGGGAATTATACATTACATTATAAATGCCAGTACGGCTATTTTCGATGTTTTTATTATTAATTTCATACATCTCAATGATGGATAAATCATATTTAAAGAGAAAAATTATACGTTTAATTTAATTAATTTATAATACATATTATACATAAATTTTATTTTTCTGCACGCTTCTCTATATGAACTTTAATTATGCCAAATAATCACACTCCTCTGGCGCGTCAATGTGCATAAAAGGGTACAAAGTTTTTTTCTTCATGTATCAATATACAGATTTTCATGGATATGAGGTGAGGTATTAAACACTTTAATAAGAATTAAATGAGTCATGATTTTTTTTTCCAACCTCACATTCTATGTTTTTTAAACAAAGCACTGCAGTATCGGCGACCCATTGTCACCATCGTCAGCTGTTTTTACGACTGTCAATTTTTTTCTTTTGCCAGTAATTATCCAAACTGCCGCCACCTGGTGTTCTTTTGAAGGAATTATTTTCTAAACTGCCATCTGGTGTTTCTTTTGAATGAATCATTTTTCTAAACTGCCATCTGTTTAGAAAATGATTCATTCAAAAGAACACCAGATGGCAGTTTAGAAAATAATCCTTAAAAAAAACACCAGATGGCAGTTTGGATAATTACCAGCAAAAGAAAAAATTTACAGTCGTAAAAACAGCTGACGATGGTGACAATGGGTCGCTGATACTGCAGTGCTGTGTTTAAAAAACATAGAAGTATGAGGTAGGAAAAAATCATGACTCATTTAATTCTTATGAATTAAACCTCATAATGTTAAAAATTCCCAAATTTAATATATAAAAAACACTTTAATATTTATACTTTCATGGTAAAAATTATATAATATAAAATTTAGAGCAGTTCTTGAGAAGATTATACCAGTAAGGTGATTTTTCAGGAATTATTTATTTATTTATTAAATCTCCAAGATTTGGAGGCCTATTTTTCAAATGTATGTTAGGGTTGTAGTTAAAATGTAAAAGAAAAATTGAAGATACACATAATTACAAATTTTAAATGAAAAAAAAAATAACAAATGAATGAAACAATAACTAATAAAATTATAACTTATAAAGTAAGTAGTAATATTAGATGAATTGTCCACCGCTGTGTCTCGAGGTAGCATGCTGCCTTGTCACCGCAGAGGGCCCGGGTTCGATCCCCGGTCGGGACAGTTTTTCTCAGTGAGGTTTTTATTGGGTTTTCCTCATCCGTAAGACAAATGTCAGGAAAACTTTTAGGCGCACAATGGTCCTCGAAATCATATGGCCATCGCAATCATCATCATTCATATTCATCTTAGGTTAAGCTTAGGTCTCAAAGGGACTCTCCTGGCTCACCATTGTCAATCGATCAAACTCACCATCATAGGAATCATCGAGGGCAAACGTAACCCCGCCTTCCAGGCGCACCCAACCTCAGAAGTGGTTAAACAAGTTATGCCATGCCAGGAGAGAAACCAGGAATGTTTGAAAGGCAAACCTAGGGCATTTGGAAAAAAAAAAAATAGATGAATAATAATGGTGGTGAAAATAGTATTTACAGATGTTTTTAATGCTGTGTAACAACATTTCAATTTATAAAATACCAATTATTGGATTATGTAATACTTGATTGCATTCAATTAAATGAATATCTACAATGTATCGCTTATATCCATGAGATGGACAGTCTAAAATAAGGTGTGTCATCAACTGTTTGTTCATCATTACCAACAGGAGCATTTTGAATGGAATGTGAAACCTTTTTAGATAAGATAAACTTTCCATGTCTAGACATAAATTGTGTTAATATAAAAGAGGATTCGTAATATTAACTGATAACCTATCTTGAACTCTGGGAAAATACCTATATCTTGTTACTGCACCATTGACAATACTTGCTCAAATAGCAGACAAATTATTTAACAGTTCAGGTTTTTAGCTGTTTCTTCACATAAGAAATAGAGCACATTATATTTTCAATTCATCATCAGATGATGTAGCAATCTTAGCAAGTTCATTGGCTCTCTCATTTCCTTTATTTCCTCCATGTCCATGAACCCATACTAGCATATATATTTATCATAAGTAATGCCATGAGTGATTTCCCAATTTATCTAGAGGCTTTGGAAATTAAGAATGGCATTTGTTAGGACTATTTAACAAATAAAATTAAGCTGTTTACTCACAAATTATTATTTAAATATAGTTATGTTAAAAATATTTATATATTTATTGTAATGGCAATGTTTGAAAACAAATGAGAAATGTTTGGTTATGTTTCATTTGTTCATCCACTGCAAATAGATCATATTATTTATTGCCAAATAGGATTGCAGTATTATAAGAATTCACCCCAAGTGGAGAAAAAATGAAACACATGAAACTGTATATTATAACCAATATTATAGGTTTTTTATTATTGATTTCGTACATCTCAATGATGGATAAATCATATTTGAAGAGAAAAATTATAACGCTCAGACTGGGACTTGAACCCGGTAACCCTTGGTTCTCTAGACCAAGTGCGCTACTACCAACTGAGCTACCTGAGCAAGTACCGATCAAATCAAACGCAAATCTTTCTCTATATACATTGTAATTCCCATCCACCAAATGCTGTGAAGCCATGCTTCTATCTTGCAAATGGCGGCTCCTTTATTAAGAAGACATATTTGGGAATTAATACATTACAGCCAGTACGGCTTTTTTCCAAGTTTTTATTATTGATTTCGTACATCTCAATGATGGATAATCATATTTGAAGAGAAAATTATACGCTCAGACCGGGACTTGAACCCGGGACCCTTGGTTCTCTAGACCAAGTGCTCTACCAACTGAGCTACCTGAGCAAGTACCGATCTAAACGCAAATCTTTTCTCTATATATCATTGTAATTCCCATCCACCAAATGCTGTGAAGCCATGCTTCTATCTTGCAAATGGCGGCTCCTTTATTAAGAAGACATATTTGGGAATTATACATTACAGCCAGTACGGCTTTTTCCAAGTTTTTATTATTGATTTCGTACATCTCAATGATGGATAAATCATATTTGAAGAGAAAAATTATACGCTTATATACCTTATATTATAGGTAAAATTAATTCTTTTTTTTTCTCGGAAAGTCAGTATTTAAAAACACAATAATTGTGTTCAATAATTATTATTGAACACTCAATTATCAAATGTGTAGGTCGAAGGAATCTGTTCATTATTTGCTATGTTCAACGTATTTGTTAGAGAGTCAGTCAACTGCAAAATAATGCTCTGACCTGTTCAGAATACTAAAAGGAGGAGCTTTTTATAATTATCCAGGTGAAACATGACTGTGATTGGTTGTAAAACAAAATTCATTGAAACGTGATTGGTCATTGACTCCCATTTGGGGCATGAGTTAAATAGTGATAATTAGATATGCTCTGTTGAATTTCAACTGTTGAAGAGTTCAAATTAAATATATATCATTAAAATGCACACACACACACACATGTATATAAAGCTAAATGTATTTTTAATTAACACAACAAACTCTAATAATGTCAAATTAATTAGAAATGGAGATATGATTTTTGATTACAAATTGCTTTTTTTACAACAGACTCTAATTAATGTATTTTTGTATTGGCAGTGATAAGAGAGGTTCCTACAATGAACTGCAGGCAAGTTCTTGAAGAAACTGGGTTTGAACCATGCGACGGATCAGGATTGTAGCAACGTGCGGTATATTTGCGAGTGTGTATCAAGACGGGCAGCCCATTTGGTTTCTGCTGGAGTTGCAACTCTCGTCAATAAGATTGCACAAGAAAGCGTTACAGTTGGTATTGACGGATCAGTGTACCGTTTCCATCCACACTTCCACGATCTCATTATGGAAAAAATGGCAGATCTTGTTACACCTGGCATCAAGGTTAGTGAAAATCAGTTATTAATACATTTTACTTTACTTCTTAGGACAAACGTCCAAAATCAAGTGACTCCTGAACACCTCCGCTGACCGTTGCCAACAGATTAGGATACTCTTTAGATTATATATTAAATTTGGGACTTTTTAACGTTATGAGGTTCAATTCATATGAATTAAATGAATCGTGATTTCTTCTTACTTCAATACTTTTATGTTTTTTTAAACACAACACTGCAGTATCAGCGACCCATATTGTCACCATCATCAGCTGTTTTCACACGACTGTCAATTTTTTCTTTTGCCAGAAATTATCCAAACTGCCATCTGGTGTTCTTTTGAATGAATCATTTTCTAAACTGCCATCTGTTGTATTTTTGAAGAACTTTGGTAATCAAGCTCGGTTCGTCTGGAATCTCAATTACCATGAACTTTGAGATTCCAGACGAACCGAGCTTGATACAAAGTTCTTCAAAAATACCAACAGATGACAGTTTAGAAAGTGATTCATTCAAAAGAACAGATGGCAGTTTAGAAAATAATTCCTTTAAAAGAACACCAGATGGCAGTTTGGATAATTACTGGCAAAAGAAAAAATTGACAGTCGTGAAAACAGCTGATGATGGTGACAATATGGATCGCTGATACTGCAGTGTTGTGTTTAAAAAAACATAAAAGTATGAGGTAAGAAGGAATCACGATTCATTTAATTCATACTCTTTTAGAGTCTGCTCGCTGCCCAACTTGGAAATCAGTAATAGCATAGGACTGAGAAGTTCCTGGCATGCAAGCCAAATGTACTCAAGCTTCTCATTAGCTTATTTTGGTACAATCTCCTTTGGGTGTCCTATGTCTTTGTCTCTTCTTTTTATATCCCATACACCCAACTTGAGACAAGGATGCTTCCTTTCATGAGTTACTTAACATGCTACTTAATTTTGCTTATTTTCCCTATAGATTAAATTTAATTTAATTTGAACTTTTATAGGGAAAAAAATACCACTATCAGTTTTAATTTAAGATTTCAATTTAGAGTATTTCATACCTCACCTCATATCCAGTCTTCTAATTATACCGTTCAAAGCTTAGGCAGCTTTATCTTCAGTAATTTATTGTCGGCTCAAGTAATGTTATATTAAGATAACTTAATTTTCTGTTTACCTTCATGAGATTAATTGAACAGAGTGACTAGTGCATTAATAAAAACTAAATTACAGCCAAAGTTTGTTAATATATTAGCACTTGAGTTAGGGTTTTAATCATAGCTAATCCATATTTAATCTCCAACTATATGTACTATTAATTATATTATTTTTAGTCTGATCATCTTACCTCAATATTAATGTCAATAATATTGAGGTAAGATGATCAGACTAAAAATAATATAATTAAAATAACCTCAAAATATAACTTCCTAAAATTAAATATTATATGTACTATGTTGAACTTTTATAGGAATAAATCACTATAAGGTTAATTTAAGATAAAATCAAATGTTTCATCCTCTCTCCTCATACTAATCTTCTAAGTAGATCGTGATTTCAAGACCATAGCGGTCCCCATCTTGACGAATAATGTTATATGTCGGGCGGAAGAACCACTTCTTCTTCCCTCAATTGGTGGACCAATAAACCTCTGGATCAGATCAAGATTCGCGGAAATTTCGAAGTTAACGTTTGTTTTTCTTTCTTAGATTAGATTCTATCCAGGATTGGAAAATGTTGATTAAAATAAAAAACATTGAAAATATGAAAATTACCGCTAAAAAGTAATGTATAAATTCTCAATAAAAAAATACTTCTGCTTAGAAAATTGGTGTGATGGTATGAACAGCTCTCAGCCTTCGGACGAACGAGAATTGTATAAGTGGAAAGAAATGTTGACATTCTACCTTAATGAATATACCTCATAGTGTGAATTCCTAAAATAAGTAATTCTTATCGGTGTTATTATTATTAATTTAACACTTCTCACTGAAGGATAATTAGATATTTGAAGATAAAAGTTATATGCTCACACTGGGGTTTGAACCCAGGACCTTTAGTTTCCTAGACTCAATGCTTCTACCACTGAGCTATCTGAGAAACTCCAATCTAAACACAAATTTTCTCTTATACATTGTTAATTCCCGAGCACCGAATGCTACGAGCATTTGCTCGATCACGCAAATGGCGGCTTCTTATTTAAGAAGACATTTATTGGGAATTTAAACACTTACTTTATAAAGCCAGTAGGGCTTCTTTCAATGTTTTTATTATTAATGATGTTTTTATTATTAATTTAACATTTCTCAATGAAAGATAAATTAAATTTGAAGAGAAAAATTTTCGCCTAGACCGGGACTCGAACCCGGGACCCTTGGCTTTCCGGGCCAAATGCTCTACCAACTGAGCTACCGAGGCGAGTTACGATCTAGACGCAAATTTTTCTCTATATATACGTTGTAATTCCCTATCGCCAAATGCTTTGAAACCATTGTTTCTATCTTTGCAAATGGCGGCTTCTTAGTTAAGAAGACATTTATTGGAAATTAACATCATTAGAGGCCTTACTGGCTTTTAAAGTAATGTTAAATTCCAATAAATGTCTTCTTAACTAAGAAGCCGCCATTTGCAAAGATAGAAACAATGGTTTCAAAAGCATTTGGCGATAGGGAATTACAACGTATATAAGAGAAAAATTTGCGGTCTAGATCGTAACTCGCCTCGGTTAGCTCAGTTGGTAGAGCACTTGGCCGGAAAGCCAAGGGTCCCGGGTTCGAGTCCCGGTCTAGGCGAAAATTTTCTCTCTTCAAAAATTTAATTTTTATTATTAATTTAACACTTCTCACTGAAGGATAAATTATATTTGAAGAAGAAAAATTATACACTCAGACTGGGTTTTTTACCTAGGATCTTGGCTTTCTAGGCCAATACTTTACCACTGAGCTACCTGAGCATTGGCCTAGAAAGGCCAAAGGTTCTGGGTTCAAACCCAGTCTGAGTGTATAATTTTTTCTCTTCAAATATAAATATTCTTATTGGTGCTCGAATGGTGTAATTGGTCATCGCACTGATGTACAGAATCAGAGATCTAGGGTTTCAAGAATTAATTTTTCTTTCTTAAATTATTAATGATGTGTCTTTTGCTTGTTTACAGTTTGACATAATGTTGTCAGAGGATGGCAGCGGTAGAGGAGCGGCGCTAGTAGCTGCGGTAGCATGTAGCGGACCGGTGAAGTAGAGGTGTTACAATAGCAGAATGTTTGTAAATAAATCTAGACAATAGTGAGTGTACTAAAACTACACAGAGTTGTTTGTAAGTTATGTTTTGTGTGTGGCAGGTTTTGTAAATTAGATATTTTTTCTTAAATATGTGAATATATATATATATGACTACACATTTATTTTAGAAATAAATAAATAATTGTTTTAGAAGCTTGTGATTTTAATTTCATGTCATGAAATCCTGAACAAATATCTAATTCAAAAGTCAAACATAATCTTCCTTCAGCTCTAAGGTCCTCTAAAAAACCTTGGCCTCCTTCGTAACATCTGCCCATTCTTCCATAATCCTAGGTTTCTCTCTCTCCATCTTTTAGGGTCGAATGTTTGAACGCATTAGACAGTAAAAGGCGTTCTCTGCTGATAAAGTTTTATTCAAACACATTTTTCTTACTCAGAAATCTATTCACGCGGTAATAATTGTAAAGCTACCTGACAAAGTTCCTTAAGATCGTAGCTCAAGATATAAACTTATGTGAAAATCCCGAAGGGAACCGATTGTAGTTTGAAAACTTATCCAAGATGTCGGACACTGAAGACTTCGATCATGTTTTCGGATACGCGGAGAAGAGGAATTTGATAGAGTCTACCAAAGAATTCAACTGGAAGAACAGGAGAATCGGCGTAATATTGCACGTTGCAGACGTGTTTGTATACGGTATTATTTGCGGGATGCAAGCATAAATGCATTCCTCTATAGCAGACGAAAATAACGGAAGTGGTTTTATCGCTGAGAATTCCGGGTAATTCGTTGCCAATATTACGAAAACATCAACATTCATGCATGACCGGTTAAGGCCGGCCGTTTAATTCGATCTAAGCTCACCAGTGATTGGAAGTAAGTAGTTGAGTAGAGAGTAATGTATTTGCAGTACGACTCCACAACACATGTCCTACAGCTCGAGTCCAAGCTCTGTGTGTTGCGCGGGGGAGAGTGGTGGGGACTGGGAGGAGGTACACTTCTATGCTTCTCATAGTACTAACAATTGAGATAGCAAATTCCTTTTGAGACACACGGAGCTGGGTCCCGAGCTATGCCCATTCCAGTCTCTTTCTTCTAATATCTCCTACCAGATTTAAATCCCTATTAATTCTTTCAATTCCTGAATTGGTCTAATTCTCCATATATCTTGTTTCTGTATTGCACCATATATCTTCAAACCATAATCACCTCCTACAATCATTGACCGCCCAAACCATCATAACTACTTGCTGTCGTCACATACAATCACCATTACAATCTCCTACATGTCATCTCCAAAATAAAATAAGATTTTTGATGTTTTTATTATTATTTAATATTTCTCACTGAAGGACAAAGAGAAAAAATATACGCTCAAGACTGGAGTTTGAAACCAGGACCTTTGGTTTTTATGCCAATGCTCTACCACTGAGCTACCTGTGCAATCCAATCTAAATGCAAATTTTTCTCTTATACATCGTTAATTGGAATTATGTCTTACATATTGTCATGCGCACATGGACATAATCCCTCCAAACATCCCTATCCTGAGCTTATGTTCATCCCTGTATAATTTATCTCCAAATCATGGTTAATGTTATTCTCCCACCTCATTTTTCCTACCTACTGGTTGTTTTACCTCTAGTTTCCTACAAGACATTTCCATGTTCTATCTCCTATTCTTGCTACATGTCCTGCCCATTGCAGTCTACAAGACTTGACTGGTGGTCATTCACAACTGATAGTAATTTAAAGTGTTATAATAATTTATTGTTTGTACTACTGTGTTACTGTCGACCGCAGTGGACTAGTGGTTATGCTCCTTGCCTCTGATCCTGAGGGTCGTGGGTTCAAACCCGGTCGGGGTCGATGGATTTTTTTAGGATGGAAAAATCCAAGGAGCAAGTCCTCCGGGAGGGACTTTAAGCCATGGGTCTGAGTCTGAAGATTTTCAGGCTCGTAAAAGATCCTTATGCCTGAATGAAAAGGGCCCTCTCTAAGCAAAATTACCGAATTTTCCCATCTTAGGTACTATCTTGGTTTTCTAGACTGTCGTATGAGGCAGAAAGCTGACCATGGACCACTCAAATGGCATCATACGAAAACAAGTGTAACTAAATTAGTATGGTTCAAATACTTCCCTGGTAGGGGGAGAGCACCTTAAATCTCTGTTAAGGGAAAACATGGGCTTACAAGAAGATACTACTGTGTTACTATCAGTTTTTATTCCTGAGGAGGGGTTTAATAATTTTAATTCTGGAATTATGTTACATTATTAATGTGACAGTAATTTACAAATCATTGTTAAATTCAAGAAATCACAAAGTGATGAGTGAATTATCTAGAGGATTTGGAAATCAAGAGTGGCATTTGTTAAGACTATTTAACGAATAAAAATTAAGCTGTTTACTCAAAAATCATTATTTAAATATCCATCCATAGTAATTCTGCCCGAGGACAGATCTTTCACTGCAATCATAGCATTTCATGCTTTACTAGGTAATTGTAGGTGTGGTAGCTTCCCGTTGCTTTCCACATCGGTGAAGGATGATGATGATGATGATAAGGATGATGATGATGGCCATATGATTTTGGGGACCATTTGGGCCTTAAAGTTTTCCTGACATTTGTCTTACAGGTAAGGAAAAAAACCTCGATAAAAACCTCACCCAGAAAAAACTACCCCGACCGGGGATCGAACCCGGGCCTGCTGTGTGACAAGGCAGCATGCTACCTCGAGACCACAGCAGTGGACTATTTAATATAGTTACTTTAAATATTTATATATTTAATGTAAACAGCAATGTTTGAAAACAAATCAGAATTGTGTGGTTATGTTTCATTTGTTTATTCAGTGCAAACTTGGCAATATAATATTATTAATTGCAATCTGGCATGAGTAACTTCATATAGGATCACAATATTGTAAGAATGCACCCTAGTGGAGAAAAAATGTAACACATTAAAACTGTATATTATAACCAACATTTTAGGTTATTAATTTATTTTTTAGTAAACAACTCAGTAATTCATCATTAAAAACATAATTATTGAACACACAATTATCAAACGTGTAGTTCGAAGGAATCTGTTCATTATTTGTTATATTCAATGTAGATAATGAAGTAATAGGCATGTTCTTTCTTAATCTGTGCACAATATCTGAATGGTGTTCTTCATTTAACTTTCATAGGGTTTAAGTGATACTGCATTGACATGACCAGTAATTTTTAAGACTTCTTGTTCTTGTATTCCAACTCGAAGCATGTTGGAAATCGCAGTTGAATGACTTGAATGATTACTCACTTTATGCTTTTTTTATGTCCAATCCAGATTTTAGTGTACACATTTTATTGAAGTGCATCCAAATCTTGTTTCTGCCATTTTGTACATTCAAACTTGACGGCTTTGTTGGAAAGTCAGTCACTGCAAAATAATGCTCTGACCTGTTCAGTATATTAAAAAAGAGGAGCTTTATCACAAAAGCTAGAGGTGGTTAAGAGAATTTGGTATAGAGTGAGGTGAAAACACAATTGTCATTGGTTGTAAGACAGAATTCACTGAAATGTGACTGGTCATTAATTCCCATTTGGGGCATGAGTTAAAATAGTCTAAATAAAAATAATGGTGAGAGAACCAATCTTGCTGAAGTCCTTGATTTATTTAAAAACTTTCCATGGATTCTCCATGATCCAGTTTAATTTTCATCAGTGTGCTTTCATACAAACTGTTTATAGAATTTAGAAGATTAAGTGGTACTTGGTGGTGGTAACCAGTCTTTTGTCTGGTAACCAGTAATGGAGACATTGAGACTACTCGAGAGACTACCAAGAATAATAATGATGAAATACAGCTTTTCATCTCATTACTTGTAATTCAGTTTTTGCAGGATCCATGTCTCGCTCCCATAGCAGAGAATGTCTTATCAGTAATTTATTTATGTATATGTTTTTGCATAAAAGTACGCTTGAATACATATTTATTATTCCTACAGGTTAACTAAATTTTGTAATCTTGTCGAAGACATCTAATTCTTTCAATCTGATGCTATAATGATATAGTGAAAAGAAAAATTAATGTCTGAACCAGGAATTAAACTGTGAACCTCTAGTTCTCCAGACTAGTGTGCAGCTCATCACACCATTTGAGACTTGGCACAAAAATTAACAATTCTTTCCACATAAACAAATCTGTAATTATCATTTCATCCGCTGTTAGGTAGGTGTTTACTGCTTATAAAAGTGGTGGTGTAAAATTCTCAAATATAGATACTTCTAAACGAAGCCGGCCATTGGCGATGGTAGTGACACCTACCTGACAGCGGATGAAATGATAATTACAGATTTGTATATGTGGAAATATAAATATTTTGTTAGGACATGATATTGAATAGAGTGAGCCAGTTAGAGTAGGTTCTGCATGACCCTTTAATTAACCAAGGAGAGGCAGGCTGAAAGTCGCTCATCGCAGAGAGTTTAGTTTTTTAATATTGGCCTAAAAGTTTTCATGCAGTTAAAATAGAGGCTAATACTCTAGTGCACAGACTTCTAAATATGACATAATTAGGGAGGCTTTGAAGTGTGCTTAGAGCGTTGAAACTTTGCAAAAATGAGTATTATTAATGCGTATGCTATTTTAACAAAAGAAATGTTAATTTTGACAAAAATAGCCAAATTTCACCCACTGTACTGCTTAAGTAAAATAACGCTGAAATAGGTTTAATGTTCAGGTGGCCTAAAACTTATGTTGCACAAGTTGTGTATGCATGTGACATTGTTTGGCTAAAGCAGGGTTGAAATTAACTTCAAGTTTTTTTTTCTTTTTTGTAAGCCTATGTTTTCCCTTTACAGAGATTTAGGCGCTCTCTCCCTACAGGGAAGAATTTGAACCATACTAATTTAGTTACACTTGTTTTCGTATAGATGCCATTTTCAGTGGTACGTGGTCAGCGTTCTGCCTCTACTGACATCTAGGAAACCAAGGTAGTACTAGGACGGGAAAATTCGGTAAATTTTGCTTAGAAGTCTTTTCATTCAGGCTTAAGGATTTTTTACGAGCCTGAAAATCTTCCGACTCGGGACCCACGGCTTAAAGTCCCTCTTGCAGGACTTGCTCCTTGGATTTTTCCGTCCTAAAAAATCCATCGACCCCGGCCGGGTTTGAACCTGCGACCCTTGGGACCAGAGGCAAGGAGCATAACCACTAGTCCACCGCGGCCGACACTTCAAGTTTTTAATAATAATATTTTTTTGTGCACTATTGAAGTAACTGTTCTAAATAAATGAATGAATCGGACTTTACACCTCACCTTGGTTTGTATTTTTCCCATGATTAGTTTTAAGAAAATTCTTCCTTATATTCAACTGTTATCTGACAGTTGGTATTTATCAAAATTTGTATTCTAAAAGAAATGCTCCAGTAAGTTCAAAAATAAAATTCTTTATGACATGGACACCATCATTTTAACACATTGGTGACCGACAGCTCTGCGTTCCACCCACCGCTGCTGGACCGGACAATTCTGTCAGTAGGGTGGACTTTTAAATTTTAAAACGCGCTAGCACAGTGTGGCTTTTACAGTCAATATTTACAGTCAATAACAATAATGCATAAGTAAATCTTTATTAGTGTTCTCACCAGACCTTCTAGTAGAAATCGAGGGTTTGATAGCGTTGGAAACATTTTCCTTTATGTAAAGGCACAGTGCAAAAGAGCATATGTAGCGAGTTTGTTTTCTTGTGTTCACCAAAAATGCGACAAAGTTTGGAGGGTATTTTTTTTCTTTCCAATCACAGTTGGTGTTAATTTATTTTTCTCAATGTCTTAGCCTGCCTGGTGGGTCGTGAGGTGGTCTCCTAGAAGTGGTTTCTTTTCTCTCTGTCTTTCCTCGTCTTCCCTGTCATCTGTTCCTAATTTCACGACTGCCAAACAAGAGGCTGTTTCAAGCAAAAAACTTCTGTTTGACATTTTGCTGTTAGAATTTTGAAATTTATAGACCCTGAAAGCATTAAAGAGTGCACAATCCGGAAGCCACAATACAACTTTCTAGCTCCGTTTCACTGTTTTTCTAAGGATGGAGTAATATGATAGGTACTGGTCAGCCCTGTCTACATCCTTCACATACTTGTTATACTGAAGTATTCAATAGGACATTTTTACAACTTTACTCCTCCCACTCTCGTGTTGCCTGATACAATGTTCTAACCATTCTTACGTCTCTTTTATCTTTCGATGTTTGTAGCAAAAGGTCCCCCCTTACTACAAAAACACTTTCTCCTGGTTTGAGTTTATTTCCTGCTTCCACAAATGATTTCGGAAGCCCTCTGTTAATCTTTATTGCTTCAGAAACTCTCGTCTTTCTTTCGAGCAAATTTTCAGCTATAGCCACACTATTATAATAATTATCCTGGTGGACACGTTGCCACAGATATATATCGGCTCCAGAACGCAAAATTGAGTTTCTTTTAATTTTTCCGCTCTGCAACATATATTTACAGGTTACATACGTATTCCGTAATCACCTAACTACCCGCACTAAAATTCGATATTTTCACCAGCCTGTCTGTCATAAAATTGTAAACAACTCTTTCTGTAAAGTTGGCAATTTCATAAAAGAGAAGAGAGAGGTACAAAAGCAACTAAAAATTATTTCACAATGAGAAGAAACAAAATTGAATACCTCATTCAAAAGCGAAGAGGCAGGGAAGCCATAGAAAACGTAAACACGGAAATCTCCGTGACCGGTCGTCTAGCGCTGGCCATTTAAACACGGAGATCTCCGTGGCCCATCACCAATGAGTTAATTATCAATGTTGCAGTATTTTTATGTACAATTTGCTTCTCTTTTTTATTAAAAAATTCTGTGTTATTTCAAATACTTTATATCACATAATATTTCCATAAAATGAACATAATATTCTGTAAAAAATGAGAAATAAGTTGTGAAATTTAATTCCCTATGCAAAGACAAGGCCAAAGAATGAATGAATTATTAATCATAATAAGCATTTTCATAAATTAAACATAATATTCTATATTAAATGCGAAAACCACAAGTTGGGAAATTGAATTCTTACCACTTGAACAAGGCCACATTAATCTAACACATAAAAATAAAGTGTTGTTTGTTTGTATTTTATACACTGCCATACCGTTCATGTGATTGTGATAAGGCTTTTTGCAAAAGTGTTCAGGAGATTCCCACAATGAACATAGGCTATAAGAGAGTTGTGATACTCAACTCTTGCACCCTTAAAAATCACACTAAAATGTAGTGAAAAATGTGAAAAAAAGTCCCTTTTTTGACCTTAATGACTTACACTGCATAAACCATAAAAATACACAAAATTAAAGTACACAGAATTGAAAATCTAAAAAAAAAAATCTACAAAAATGTCCGCGACATCACATGTTTATCTTTTACGGATTACTCTCAATAGTAATTTTTGTCTTTCATTGATGCCAAGAAGATCGGGAATTGTAGATTCTCGGGCATGCACTGCCATACCGTTCATCCGATTGTGATGGGACTTTTTGCAAAATGCTACGGATTTTCCTGGAAAGTAATAGGCTATAAGAGTTTTAATGCTCAAGCCCTTCACCCTTAAAAATCACCCTTTGTAGTGAAAAATGTTAAAAAAGTTTCTTTTGTAGGCTTAAATGGTTTATGCTGCCAAACTAACTCACTGGTACTATCAGACCAGTAGGTTCATGGCCACACTTACTTAAGCTCTCCATACATCCCTATCCTGCACAAATGTTTTCCAATCATTCCCTGTATAATCTACTTCCCTCAAATCATAATTAATGTTATTCTCTCACCTCATTCTTGGTCTACCAACTGGGCGTTTTTCTTCTGGTTTTCCTACAAGATGCTTCCATGCACATCTTTCATTCCCAACTTATGTTTGTCTTTTATGGATAACTTACAATGACCATTTTTGTCTTTCTTTGATGCCAAGAAGATCGGGATAAGTAGGTTCCCGAGCAGGCATAACAACGCACGGCTGGTAATCTTTTACAGCTAACTCAAAATAACGAATTTTGTTTTTTAGCTCATTTATGCCAAGTACATCGGGATATGTAGATTCCCAGGCAATGCCGGATAATCAGCACGGGTATCTAAAATAATTATGATATGGCTTTACTTATAGTGATTGCTTGAATATTAAATTTTGGAAGATGAAGTTTTATTTACTATTTGAATTGTATGAAAGATAGTTTAGATATACAATATATAGTTCATTGGTTATTTTAGCTCCAATAACGGAGAGAGCAAATTTATCTTTCAGACTAATTTAATCCAAGAAGATCTGGATAAGTGGATTCTTGGGAAACGCGGGTAATCAGCACGAGGTATATAAAAATAATAGCGATATAAATTTATATTTATTTTTCCTTTTACTTATTCAACTAAACGCAAAATCGCATAATGATTTATTTAGTCGTAGCAGTGCACGCCGGGGTATTAGCTAGTGATATATAAATTATAAACAATAATATTAACCTTCATTAACAGTAGTTGGCCAACTTGAATTTGTGAATTCTGCTATCTCTGATTTCACTTATCCTGCGGTTATATATAAAAAATCGCACAATGTCCATAGAGTTATTTGTCTCTCCAATTAGTCTTCGTTCTCTTATGCTAATTAGAATCACTTGGCAAGGATAATCTCCGTGTACTTGCTATTTATTCTGTGGTTGTGCATGGTGCCAGTAGGGTGTAACTTAAGTAAGGTTTAGATTGATTTATAAAAAGCCGGTGATAATTTTAAAAATACAGCGTAATGTAACACGAAACTAACTCAAATATAAACGTACTTTTTATTATGGTTATTATTCTTAAAACAAGTATGTATTGCAGTAATTTACCTAGAGTTTTACTTCAGAATAACCTCAATGCAACTGTAATTCAATCGAGAAATTACTTCTTATATCATAAAAAATGGATTTTGGGTGAAAAAATTCATGATGGTTTTTTAAAATTATATTCTTCTCTTACTAAAAATGTTGGGGGGAAAAGAACGTTCAGTATTGAAGAGTTGTTTTGTAAATCTGTGAATCCAGTTCACAATTCTTCGATTCTTCATTACGTGAAAACAAGTTTTGAAAAATTTCCTTTAACTTTGAAAGAACAGTCAGTGAATATTGTGAAAGTTTGTACGCAACAGTGTGAATGCGTATTGGCTCATCGTATCAGAAGAGGTCACCAAATGTTTAGTTTATATACCAGGCTGTGGGACGAAGTTGCATTGAAAGAACTTTTGCAAAAAATGAGACAACAGCTTTCTAAAAGAGAGAAAAGAAGTTTTGTTCAGTGCTGTTGGAATATCTGTTTATAACTGGGAGAAAGAAAGGATTTCTGACCAAGAACTTTATGGGTTTGTATTCTATTTATATTCAGTTTGGTAGTTTTTTTACATTTGTTTTCATTGGAGTTCCACCAAGTTTGAGTTATTTCTTTTGTTAAAACTTTAGAATAACTCGTCCAATGAATTTTTGTTATACAGAATAACAGTTTGTATGTACAAACATTTATGGAATTGTCGCCAGATGGAACCACATATCTGTGAAATTGGTATCACCAACCTTCACAATAAATTCACAAATATGTTCGTAAGGAATGAATTTACACTAACTTGACCTTTCATAACCTAACAAAATAAATTATATGCATATTAATAATAAACTATTAACTAATCTGTTGTAACTAACTTATCTCATCAGAACCTAACAAAATGAAGGGAGTGAACATTCATTTCTTAAAATATGTTTTGGTATTAATTGTGAATTTTGATCATTCTGAATTCACAGATATGTCCTGCCATCTGGCAGCAATTTTATAAATGTTTGCACATGTGTACTAAGTTTCTGTAGAACTTAAAAAAAATCAGAGATATAAATGTGACAATTTGCATACCTACATAAATATTTAATAATTGTAAAAAAAACGGTTTAAGTATCATTACAAAAAACGTTTAAATAGTGCAAAATGTTAGTAAAGATGGAAAAAGTTTTGTAGAACAACAGTACCGGTATCATAAGAATGTTGTATGGAAAATCATAGAACAAAGTATTCTAAAGTTGAGCCTTTTTTTATTCCATTTCACAGTATATTTAATTATGTGTCAAGCTGAATTTGATGGTCCCTATACATATTCATTTTTTTTGGATGTATTTTACTTATTATTTGTTATTTCAATATGGTTAATGCTAAACAAATTCTTGGAGCATTTTAAAACTTAAAACTAAAAAAAATAGTGGATATTGTGGTGCAGATGATTCATAATGCATGTTGTTGTAGACTACAAAAAGGCTTTCGACCTGATAAACCGAATGCAAACATAATCACCAAGCTCAAGCATATGATAGGGGAAACTCATCCGCTCAGTAATATAATAGAAAACATCCTGGCATACAACCTCGTCGAAATTGATGATGGAATAGACACATCAAATTTAATCCATCAGACCAATGGTGACCTACAAGGGGATCCTAATGAGCCCACTCATTTTCAATGCAGTAACGTCTGATATCACCGACATACTGAAAACCATTAAGGAAACGAACATTGATTGTTTACGCAGACGATATGATATGATTAATAGGAAGTCCAATAAAAACACTTGCAGGTGGGACTATCAGGAACTAGAACAATGGGTCGACGCAAACCAACTCAACATCAACCCAGAAAAAAGACAGTCAAACTAACATTTAGAAGAGGAGGAGGAAGAGCGCAGAAGAAGAAGAAGAAGATTGCTAATGCCTGAATGAACAAACCACTAAAGACAGTTTTAACCAATTCTTCCAAATACCTAGGCATGACACTCCAAACAAAGTTACGATCATTTAACAAACATATACAAGAGAGGAATAGCAGCAAGCCACAAGCAAAGAAAAATCTACAGCATAAAAAATCCTCGCTCGACCGGTCACTAACCCATGGCCATGACATTATTCGATACGATCTCTCCACTCATAACATACCGGCATAGTTATTATATGGGAGAAACTGTCACTTAGTGATCTCTAAAGGATAGAGAAGGTTAAGGCACGTTTCCTTAAAGTGGCCCTAAGGGTGGGGAAAACAACCACATCGAGACTTGTGTATGAAGTTGCAAGAGAGTCGTTCTATGCAGAAGATCTGAGGATGAAACACCTTCTGCCCAACTACCGGCGCCTACACAGAACTCGTACACCGAAGCAAATTGAAGAAGAGGGAGATAGACCTTGATTTCTATGCTATGGAGCCATGATATAGAGAGGAACTGGACAAAAGCTAACCAGGAGCAGTAAACATGTTGTGATACGTTATGCTGTGCACGGATTTCATCACAAAGTGTGTGAAAACAAGAAGTACCACGACCCAAATGAAAAATGTATATGTGCTTTGTGTGGTCACAGATGCGAACGGTACCACATACCGAAGTGCCCAAAGAACACAAAACACTGAACGAATATAGCAAAGATTAAATATCAATGCCCACTCGGGCAAACCTTTTTACTTATTATTATAGGCCATAGTTTTCAAAGTGTAACAAGAACTTACTAACAAACTTTTATGGTCAGTAGGTCACATAGAAAGGAATATTTTTTGTTAAGGAACATAAATATTTTCAAACATATTGTTTATGAGTTCTGTGCATTGGTTTAAGGTGCTTGACAATAAGGTTCAGACAATAAATAAAAATAATATATGCACACAAAATATGTATTTTATGGCGTCCTTTGCCAGATTATAGTCTATTTATGTTGCAATGGATCATTTACTAACTATTGATACTTATCATGCTAACGACATGTTTGCCAACATATTTATTTATATTTTTATATAAATTTAACACTTCTCACTGTAGGACAAATTATGAAGAGAAAGTATATGCTTAGACTGTGGTTTGAAACCAGGAACTTCAGCATTTATATGCTAATGCTCTACTGACTGAGCTATCCTAAACACTCCAATCTAAATGCAAATTTTTCTCTTATACATTTTTAATTTTAGGCTTAGGATAACTCAGACGGATGAGCATTATTGTATAAAGCTAAAGGATCTGGGTTCAAATCCCAGTCTGAGTGTATATTTTCTCTTCAAATATGTTTATTTATGTTTCTGCTATAGCCATTGTTAATATATCAGAGGTTTATTTTGATTGCAGGCACCTGGATGAGATACAACACATATACAGACTGCGTGAGAAGACAGTGACTTGCCCTGAATGCAGAAAGCGTACAGTTATTGATTCTCCTCTCTCCAATATTGATTATTGTTCTTGTGGAAACGATAAAAATTGTGTTAACAACAGTGAGTTATCAAGACTCGTATTTGGAGACCTCGGAGGGTGAATAATGATAATCCACATTTATAAAGTTCAGAGTTATGAGTATTTTATATTCACTAATAATTTACTATTACAAAACTAAACTCCATGGCGCGACAGGCCTAGAAGGCACTTGGCCTACCAGCTGGCTGCTGGTCTTACATCAACATGTGTTAATTAGCAGAGGTAGAAGATCGTCTTGCTAGTATAGGGGTGACATGTGGTCAGCATGTTCAGTCCCCCAGTTATTATATACAGCTGGTTTTCTCAACCTGGAGCCACTACTTATTATAGCTACCCAAATTCCTCACGATGCTGGGTGGGCACTGTTCCCATATTGGCCAAAATTCCATGAGGAAATTTCTTCCCTCATAGAGACTTGAACCAGCACAAGTCCTCTTGCCTTAACCACTCGGCTAGGGCACGAAGGTTGTTATAAAATCAAGCCTGCATTATGCTGCCATCTCCCAGTAGATTTATATGTTATATGCATCCTGTGTTTTATCATTATTTATCCCTGAGGTCTTCATTTCTCATCTCTGTCTTATTTTAATGAACATCTTCATCTAATGCCATTTTGGAAGACTAAAAATAACTGGCATTATCGAATCTGGATATTAATCGGTTGCATAAAAATAAGTTCTCTGTACATCCCTATTCTGAACTTTAATCTTTTGAACATTCCTTGTGTATTCAACTTTCACAGGTAAAGAACACTATGAGGTTTAATTTAAGAATTAAATTAATGTTTTTATTATCTCACCTCATATCTTTTTTCTTCTATACTGCAATTTTGGAGCTTATCTCCATCGTCAGTAGCCTCTGGTCGACCGGTGTTATGTTGTTTCTTGTTGGTTCTTCTTACTTCATAGAAGAAAACCGCCAAGAAACAACATAACACCGGTCGACCAGAGGCTACTGATGATGGAGATAAACTCCGAAACTGCAGTATAGAAGAAAAAAGATATGAGGTGAGGTAATAAAAACATTAATTTAATTCCCTGTGTAGTTCACCTCTCTCAAATCATGGTTAATGTTCAATCTTAGATATTAAATTTATTACTTCTCACCAAAAGACAAAATTTATTTGAAAAGAAAATAATTTATGCCTGAATTGGGATTTCAACCCGATGTCTCTAGTTATGTACACCTGTGCTCTGACCACTGAGCTACCAGGCTCCCATTTCAAACAAATATTATTTACTTTTTATATGAATTCCCGCACGCTGTGGCTATCAACTTTTCATTCTACACACCGTCTGTGATTTCTTTAACAAGAAGACTTCATTGGGAATTAACACCACATTTATAGCCAGTAAAGTTTATTTTGTATCTTAGATATTAAATTTATCACTTCTCACTGAAGTACAAATTTTATTTGAAGAGAAAAACATACAGGATTTGAATCCGATGTCTCTGGTTATGGTTAATATTATTCATTATTGGTCTATCGACTGGACATTTTCTCTCTGGCTTTTTACAAGAGTTTCCATCCCCTCTTTCATTTCCATTCTTGTCACATGTCAAGCCAGATTTAATGAGAGCAGTTAAGATTCATTGAAACAAAAATTACATTCACTATAGCATTAATGAAACACACACACACACACACACACACACACACACATATCCATCCATAGTAATTCTGCCCAAGGCCAGGTCTTTTACTGCAATCATAGCATTTTCATGCTATGCTTTACAGCTTTACAAGGAAATTACAGGTGTGATAGCTTCCTGTTGCTTTCTACACTGGCGAAGGATAAGGATGATGATGATGATGGCTGGATGATTTTTGGAGACCATTGGGCCTTAAGCTTCCTGACATTTGTCTTACGGGTGAGAAAAAATACCAAAAAATACCTCACCCAGGAGCTTTTCCCGACCAGGAATAGAACACAGGCCTGCTGCGTGACAAGGCAGCACACTACCTTAAGACCGCAGTGGTGGACATATATATATATATATATATATATATATATATATATATATATATATATATATAAATAAAATTCGGTCATGTTCATTTTTGGAGTCTACTAGAAAATTTTGAAGAAGTGACTGCATTTAAATACTTCGGAACAATAATTACAAACAAAAATTAAGTTCAAAAAGAAATAACTTAGACTCAATTCTGGAATTGCATACTGTTTTGCATTACCAGGTACTCTTGTCATCTTAATTTCTCCATAAACACATTAAACTGAAAAAAATATAAAATTGTTATTTTCCAGTTTTATTAAATGGATGTGAAGCTTGGACTCTAACTTTAAGGGAGGAGATAAGATTACAAGTATTTTAGAATAAAGTTCTTAGGAAAATTTTGGACCAAAGATAGACAGACAGATGGGTGAATGGAGAAGACTACATTACAGTGAGCTACATAATCTTCATAGGAAATCAGAGTAATAAGAATATCTAAGTCTTGTAGACTGCAATGGACTGGACATGTGGCATGAATGGAGAATTAAAGAGGGGCATGGAAACTCTGCACATGGAAAAAGCCCAATAAATGGGCCAAGCATGAATTGGGAGAATAACATTAACTATGATTTGACGGAGGTAAATTATATAGGTGATTGGAAAACATTAGCTCTGGTTAGAGATGTATGGACAACTTATGTCCATATGGCCATGAACCTATCAGCTTGATAGTGCCGTGAATTAGTTCGTAATTTAACTTATAAATGAGTTGGATAAAAATGTTTTTATATTTCATTTCATTAAAGTTCTGTGTTTTCACGATACCAATTTCAAAGGCCATTTGCCTTCATCTTCAGTCAACTCATTTATAAATTGAAAGTTACCTCATAGTGTTACCTCCCACTGTAATTTTGAGTAAAATAACACTGAGCAACAAAAAAGAAACTATTTTGTTGTCTCAGAAAGAAAAATATGTGATTCTAATAGTATTTTTTCTCCTGAATTCAAATATGATATAGGTGTTTCTCCATCACGCAAGGTTTCCGGAGAGACAGGTATTTATAATTTCAAACACTTTAATATTTTCTACTTCATTAACTACACAATATTCGAATATTTGGGCTCACCTAGAAAGTAAGAAATGATGATTTCTGCTATATTTTGCCTGTGGAGCATCCCTCTTGATGGTCCAAACAATATCGGCCAGCATATTAGGATTCCATTTGCCTTGATATCTCTTTTCCATAGCTGAAATCTCCTGATGAAGGACAAATGGATGAAAAAAGTTTATTAAAAAAATAATTATGTAAATCCATTAATTGAAATTGAAATAAAAAAACTGTGGGTGATGGAGAAATTCCGAATACATATTTGAAAACACAATAAAAAATTGCATTAAGTACAACTATTGGATCTCATGAGACAAAAATCATGTTAACCAGTGTAATTAGTACTTGTAATAACATTCTATAATATTTGAAGAGAAAAATATACTGAACTTTTATAGGAATAAAATCAGTATGAGGTTTAATTTAAGATAAAATCAATTGTTTCATACCTCTCCTCATATTAATCTTCTATCATCAGTCGTCAAGATGGTATGAAGATGGGACCGCAATGGTCTTGAAATCGCAATCTACGTAGAAGATTAATATGAGGATAGTTATGAAACATTTGATTTTATCTTATAGAAAAATATATGCTTAGACTGGGGTTTGAACCCAGGACCTTTTCACTTTATATGCTAATGCTCTACCATCTGAGCTATCCTAAGCATTCCAATCTAATTGCAAATTTTTCTCTTATACATTTCTAATTCCCGAGAGCGTCAAATGCTACGAACCGTTGCTCGGTCATGCAGATGACAGCTTCTTATTTAAGAAAACTTTTATTGGGAATTTTAACATTACTTTATAAAGCCAGTAGAGCTTCTTTTGATGTTCTTATTATAAATTTAAAACTTCTCACTGAAGGACAAATAATATTTGAACAGAAGAATATATTAATGTTTTTATTATTAATTTAACACTTCTCAATGAAGGATAAATTATATTTGAAGAGAAAAGTTTTCGCCTAGACCGAGACTCGAACCCGGGACCTTTGGCTTTCCGGGCCAAATAGAAGCCCTACTGGCTTTATAAAGTAGTGTTAAATTCCCAATTATTGTCTTCTTAACTAAGAGGCCGCCATATGCAAAGATAGAAGCAACGGTTTCAAAGCATTTGGTGCGAGGGAATTACAACATAAAAAGAGAAAAATTTGCTCTAGATCGCAACTCGCCTCGGTAGCTCAGCTGGTAGAGCATTTGGCCCGGAAAGCCAAAGGTCCCGGGTTCGAGTCTCAGCCTAGTCGAAATTTTTTTTCTTCAAATAAAAGAATATATTAATATTTAATTTTAGGAAGTTATATTTTGAGGTTATTTTAATTATATTATTTTTGGTCTGGACATCTTACCTCAATATTAATGTTGATTTGTTCTTGGACATGTTTCAAAACAATTCCCAGAGTCTGGGAAAGCTGACGATAAAACATAATTGTTTGAAACATGTCCAAGAACAAATCAACATTAATATTGAGGTAAGATGTCGAGACCAAAAATAATATAATTAAAAGAATATATTACTTATTTTAGGAATTCTCACTATGAGGTATATTCATTAAGGTAGAATTTTTTATCACTCACCTCATATTGTTCTTCTTATTTGACTATAAACTAGTTTCGGAACATAGTTTCTGTTCCATCCTCAGTATCGTCACATAAGAAGAACAATATGAGGTGAGTGATAAAAATTCTACCTTAAAGAAGAATATATGCTTTTGCTGGGGTTTGAACCCGGGGCCTTTTAGATTTTATGCTAATGCTATACCGTGTGAGCTATCCTAAGCACTTCAATCTAAATGAAATTTTCCTCTTCTACATTTTCATTCCTGAGAGTGCCAAATGCTACAAACCGTTGCTCAATCACAGAAATGACAGCGTATTTAAGAAGACTTTTATTGAAATTTTAATATTATTTTATTAAGTCAGTAGAGCTTCTTTCGATCAACAATCTATAATATTCATACAGGCTTCCAGAAATTGTCTGTGTGGTGGACTAGTGGTTATGATTCTTGTCTCTGGTCCCAAAGGTCGCAGGTTCAAACCCAGCTGCGGTCGATGGATTTTTTTAGGATGGAAAATCAAGGAGTAAGTCCTCTGGAAGGGACTTTAAGCCGTGGGTCCCGAGTCTGAAGATTTTCAGGCTCATAAAAGATCCTTAAGTCTGGACAAAGTGGCCTCTAAGCAGAATTACCAATCTCAAACATCATAGTAATACCTTTAGTTGTCTGCTAGATGTCTCATTGAGTTGGTTTGTTGACCAAATGCTATTCATAACATCTTTGGACAAATAAGGTAACTAAAATGAACTTGGTCTATAAACTCCTGATAAAGGAGAGACTATGGCCTAACAATGGACTACACCATTAATCACTTCCAGAAATGGATTTAACCTTCCATTGGGCGCAATATTGTGACCTTCGAATTTGGGTGCAATGTGCCTGATCAGCACATGTTTAAAAAAAATATTTAACACTGTTTGCCAATCTGAACAACGGGAAGTCAAATAAATGTTATTGTTAGGAATGTCCAAAGGATAAAATATTGAAAATTTGCTGTTAAAAAACTTTTTATTGGACATAATATTGATTAAACAAATTTGTGACAAGCCTTCAAACAACATTATATTAAAGTAAGAACCAGTTAGGTTCAGTTCAAATATACTTGAATATATTTCACATTATCAAAATTATCAAATTTAACAAAATTTACCGTATTTTCCCGTCCTAGTACTATCTTGGTTTCCTAGATGTCAGTATGAGGCAGAACGCTGACCACGGACCACTCAAATGACATCTATACAAAAATAAGTGTAACTAAATTAGTATGGTTCAAATTCTTCCCTGTAGGGGGAGCGCGCCTAAGTCTCTGTTAAGGGAAACATGGGCTTACAAGTTACAAGTTTATCAACATAAAATATCTAGGAACAATTTTTGATTCAAAATTATCATGGAGAAAACACATTGAAGCAGTAATAAACAAAGCAACGAAAAGATTCTCAATCTTAAAAAGATTAGCCGGAGCAAAGTGGGGCAGTAATCGCCAGACTCTGAACACCACATACAAACACATTCATCAAGCCAATACTACTATACAATGGGGAGGTAATAATCACAGCAAATAACTCGAACCTGAATCGCCTAGAAGTATGCCAAAATCAGGCTTTAACGGCTTATAACTGGCGCAGCAAAATCAACTCCAATCGCAGCAATGCAAGCACTAACTCAGAACCCCTCCAATATTTCTAACTTTAGAGGAACAGGCAATAACACAACCATGAGAAAATGTTACGATTAACAAACAACAAAATGGGAAAAAAGGCAGTTACAACCAAGCAAGTTGAAAACACAAACAAGTTTCTTGTCCAAAGTAATGGAAATAAAAAACAGATTTGAATCTTCCTAAATCTAAAGAAAATATTTTGATCAGAGATAACCCTCTTACTTTTGAACCAATTAATATTCAGCTAAATCTAGAAGAACCAGTTACAAAATCTGAAACTCCCACACCTGTACTAAAAGCTCTAGCCATTAGAAGTTGTGAATAAGAGATATCCACCAGAAGAATGGTTACATGTCTACACAGATGGATCTACTATTGATAACAACTCAGGATCAGGAATTACATGTTGCATTATTTTCATTTTTAACCAACCAGCAGGATAACCACAACAAACAAATTTTGGGATGCAGAAGTAACGGCTATTCATATTTCACTCCAACAATTACTATACAGAATAAATAAATTTCAAAATGCGGTCATACTCTCTGATTCTAAGGCAGCAATATATGCAATAAATTCACACAAAATGAAGTCAATACAAATTAAAGAGTGCTACAAAAATGATTCAACAAACTCCAAAAACTACAGAAAAGAATTCAATTGCAATGGATACCTGCACATTGTGGAATTGCTGGAAATGGACACTGCTGATTTTCTTGCCAAAAAAAGGCTCCAATTTAATTCAGAATACTACTAAAAGCTTACCTTTCACATCCATAAAAAGAATAGTTTAAAAACAAATATAAAATCAAACAAAACCAAGACCTATGTAATAAAGCCAAAGACAAAAAATGGAATATTTTAGTAAAGAAGCCAGATATTATTCCAGAATTTCCATGTAAAACTACAGTAGCAACATTTAGACTGGCTTAAAGAACATGACTATTTAGCCAAACATTTATATAAAATAGGAATCTACACGAATCCAAATTGTCCTCTATGCAATAAAGACAGAGAAGAATGAGAAATGAATGAAGAACACCTACAAACCTGTGAAGTATTACCTGTTGGATCCACAAATAGAGAAATATTGGAGAGCAAGAACGCTAATGGCTTCGGTGCCAAGGCCCAGCATTTGAAAACAACAACATTTAGCCTATGATTTTTGGCAAAATTATTCAAGAATATAACATTGTTTAGTCTAAATAAGTTAAATAAATAATTTTCTTTTTGCAAATATTTTCAAAGTACACACATTCAATAATGTAACGACTTCAGGTGTAATGAGCTTTTCTCTGAACAAAATATTTACAACCTGTCGTGGTAATGGTGGAGAGCAAACTGTTTGGGGTGGTTATTTAGAGCAGGTAGTAAAAAGAAACAGCTACTCGGATTCCCAGCCATCAATGCCGTCTGATGGCCTCTCAGATCAGATGCACCCGACGGAAGGTAATTGTTATGTTTTTGGTTAACAATGTTTCTTGGTTCATGGTTGACTTGAGACTGTTTAGAAAGTTGATTTTATATTTGTTCACAGGTGTGCATGTTGATTTGAGACTGTTTTGAAAGTTGATTTATGTTTGTTGTTCACAGGTGTCATGACTGGCAACCTTTTCTTGAAAGAGAAGACATTCTGGTTTGGAGGAAGGAATGTGATCATGTGTCAGGGTTTATACCTTTTACAAAGGTAAATATTAGGTTAGCAAAGGTCTTTCAATCCAACATAGAATTCCTTCAGGGCAAGAGCCTCATATCTGCATAGGGATAGCTCGTTTATTTTTCACATTGTAAAGCCAATGGTATTAATAAGCTGTTAGTTTATGCTGATGATGTAGTACTACTGGCCGATAGCGAGGAGATACTAAAGGCCAACACGCACACACTATTGAGTAACACTAAGAAATTAGGACTGGAAAGTATATATGGTCACACGTAGAAATACATTATATAATGGAAATGGACAGCTAATGACAAATGAGGGAAATTTGAGGAATTGGCTGAATTCAAATACCTAGGAACAATAATCACAAATAGGAATGAGATGCACAAAGAAATTAAACATAGGCTCAATTCTGGAAATGCATGCTATTATG
Source organism: Diploptera punctata (assembly GCA_030220185.1). Taxonomy (NCBI): domain Eukaryota; kingdom Metazoa; phylum Arthropoda; class Insecta; order Blattodea; family Blaberidae; genus Diploptera; species Diploptera punctata. The sequence goes on along the minus strand of JASPKZ010003729.1, from coordinate 48,056 downwards.
CATTGCAGAGACTTTTTGATGTCCCAACTCCTTTCAAAAAAACGTTAAGGCTGAAAATATATAAAACAATTGTTCTACCAGTATTATTATATGGGTGCGAAAATATGGACTCTTACTTTAAGGGAGGAAAGGGAGATTACGAGTATTTGAGAATAAAGTTCTTAGGAAAATTTTTGGACCAAAGAGAGATGAACAGACAGGTGAATGGAGAAGACTACATAACAATGAACTACATGGTCTTTATAGGAAGCCAGATATAATAAGAACAGTTAAGTCCCATAGACTGCGATGGGCAGGACATGTTGCGCGTATGGGGAATGAAAGACGTGCATGGAAACTTCTTGTAGGAAAGCCAGAAGGAAAACGCCCATTGGTAGAACCAAAAATGAGTGGGAGAACAACATTAACTATGATTTGAGGGAAGTTGATTATACAGGGAATGATTGGAAAGCATTAGCTCAGGATAGGGATGTATGGAGAGCTTATGTCCGTGCGCAGCCATGAACCTACTTGTTCGATAGTGCCAGTGAGTAAGTAAGTAAAGCCATTTGCGAGTTTTTTTTCGTGATTGTTGAGTTTTATTTTGCCTCCTCTACCTTGCAACCTTGGTTCTGAAGCACTTTTCTGTATACTTTAACACCTTTATAACTTCCTCCTTAGAGTTATCCATCGTACTGATCCTGGTGATTCTTGTGTAGTTTGCTCCAGCTACTGTCTGGAAATCTTCTGCCAGTCTACACTTAACACTACTTCTCCTCCATTTTGCAGTTTGGATATCCCACATTACAGAGGCATAGACCCATCTATCTTCCTTCATTCTAGCAATACGACCTCTCCATTTCCACTTGTTTTTCTGCCTGTTTTCCCATATCTTTCGTCTTGGGCTTTGCTTTTAGTTCCGAGTAAGGCAGTCCATCGATTAATTTGATACACAGGATTCTTCTTTCCATTTTTCAAAATTTTTTTTCCCCCCCTATGTAGAAATTTGAAAAAAACGGAGTGAAGGAATGTTAAAATGGGGAAGAGAAAAATTTTAAATTAATGACATTTTGGGAGAAGATATACTTTTAGAAGAATAAATATAGATCGACAAACTCTGATATTCCCAACGAACAAAATTTAATTTCAAAGTTTATAAATTCAACCATAGATGGCAGCACAGATGATGTTGACAATAGAGAAGTTGATGGCCAAAGAATTTAATTAGTCGGAGGTGACTGATGTGGACAAGATGATGTCTGAAACCATGTCTCATGAAAAGCATGAAATTTATGACGTGAGTTATAAAAAAATATTTCCGATAAATGTTAAAAAAGTAGAAAAATGTTCAGTATCTATTCACGCTTGGTAAAAAAAAAACATCAAATTGAAAGACCACTCAGCTATTGGCGCGAGACTAAAGCGAAATAACATTAACTAAATTAGATAGGTTAAGATTTTTTTAATTTATGGATATACAGCTCAGTAGAACATGTTTTTAAAGCTTCTTCATCAGTGAAACCAAATTATAGCAATAATTAAGTTTGGCCTGTGGTCTCTTAGAGCATATCCTGCAACGTATCTGAGGAACTTCATCTCTGATGTTTCTAGTAATCTTCTGTCTGATCTATTCATGACCCAATTCTCTGATCCATATGTCACAATGGGAACTGCCATTACGTTATAAAACTTTAGCATTGTTTCTTTTGTTGTTTTTATTTGTAGCATTCTTTTAATAGTCCCACACATACTATGAAATTTATAATTTTTTCATGTATATAATTTTCCCAATTGTAAGATATGTGACATCCTAAATATTTAAAACTCTGTACTTGTTCGATAATTTCATTGTTCAAAACTATTTTCGATTGAACTGCATATTCTTCCCAAAAGGCCATTGTTTTTGTTTTCTTCTTAATTATTAGGTAAACCTCATAATGTTACTTCTTGTTGTATTTTCAATTATAACAAACTCACTCGCTGTTATTATTGCCTCACTATGATGGTTGTCCGTTTATAAAAACAGGTGCCATGCAACAGTGCTTGACAATGATTAACATGCAGAATTATTATAGTGGCAGTAGTCGGCATCTTCGTATTTAATTATATATAACAGCTGCGAGGAAACAAAGGAAGCCATTGGACAACCATCATAGTGAGGTTATAATAATATCAATCAGTAAGGCTTATGGATTATTTATGCAGAAGTGCCAGAAAGTCAAAATTAGAACATGTCACAAATAAGGAAGTTAGAAACATAATGGAACAGAAGAAAGCATAATTGAAAGAATTGAGGAGAAGGAATTAAAGCGGTTAGGACATGTTTTAAGAATGGAAGATGAGCAATGACCGAAGCAACTATATCAATGGCAACCGACAGAAAGGAGAAAAGAGGGAGACCAAAGTTAACATGGAAGGAAAACATGAAGATAGTAATGCAAGCAAGAGTGCTAAGCATTGAAGATGCCGAAGATTGTAGCCTGTGGAGGTTTGGCATGGGAAGACGGCAGCAGCTGTATAAAAACCGAAGATAGTAAGGTGGGAGGATAACATCTCCACTTGTCCTAAGGCCATGCTTTCTAGGCATTTCATGTCATGGAATAGTACATATAGTTTACATAAGAAAGTCACAGATAGATCTTCAGGAATCAGAAATATATAATAGACACTTGCCGTCAGAGCTGTGGCTTGATACACGGATGAATGAATGATTTTATTGAGTTGTAGCTTCCTGGTAAGCCACTGGCATAGGTTTTAAAGTTGATGTACATTATTTTCAATGTGTTGCAGTGTATGGTAGATATGAAGAGATAACGGCTGAAGACTTCATGAAGGTGCAGGTAGACACTGACTTCAGGATGCTGTGGGACAACACAGCTGTTAATTTGAAAGTTGTGGAGAAAGACACTTGTAGTAACAGTGATATTGTCTATTGGGAAATGCAATGGCCTGTAAGTAATTATTTTAATTTATAAATGTAATTCTATGGCTTATATAACTCATAGGTCCAATGCCACATTCACTAAGTTCCTATACTAGCCCTTATCCTCAGGCAATTGAATCTCCAGTTTCCAGTTCATTAACATCCATCTGAATATTTAAGTATTAAATTCATTTTTAACTTTTATAGGAATTAATCACTATGAGGTTTAATTTATGGTGAAATTAAATTCATATTTCATTTTAGCAAGTGATATTTTGAGGTTATTTTAATTACATTTTTTCACTTTAGCTGTGGGTCCCGAGTCTGAAGATTTTCAGGCTTGTAAAAGATCCTTAATCCTGAATGAAAAGGCCTCTAAGCAAAATTTACCGAATTTTCCCATCCTAGTACTACCTTGGTTTCCTAGATATCAGTATGAGGCGGAACGCTGACCATGGACCACTCAAATGACATCTATATGAAAACAAGTATAACTAAATTTAGTATGGTTCAAATTCTTCCCTGTAGGGGGAGAGCGCCTTAATCTCTATTAAGGGAAACATGGGCTTACAAGAAGAAGATAATTAATTGCTACAAATGTTTTTCTATTATATCTCACAAGCGGCACTTGCTTACATTCATGTACTATATATATATATATATATATATGGTATGATAAGAAAAATAAATGCCTGGACGGGATTCGAACCCGGATCTCTGAGTCTGTACCTCAGTGTAATATCCATTACACCACCAGGCGAATCCAATCCAAACACTTATTTTTCTTATATATGTATTATATTCTCCATTATTACTAGATGTCGCGAGAACTCTAGTTCTGAGGTACAGACTCAGAGATCCAGGTTTGAATCCCGTCCAGGCATTTATTTTTCTTATCATACCATATTAAGCTTGCATTGCTCAATGTTAAACATTTAATTATATCATATATATATATATATATATATATACACACACACACAATCTGGGAGCCATATGCATTTTAGGATTCTTACATCTTAATATATAAATTGCTATATTCAACTTATTTCTTAGAGAGTCAATCACTACAAAATAATGCTATGATCTATTCAGAATATTAAAAAGAAGGAACTATCTTTAAAATGATAAACTTTAAGTTGATAAATATCAAGGTGAAACACGACTGTCATTGGTTGTAAAACAAAATTCATTGAAATGTTATTGGTCATTGACTCCCATTTGGGGCATCAGTTAAATAGTCAGTATGAGTAGTCCACCGCTGTGGTCTCGAGGTAGCATGCTGCCTTGTTACGCAGCAGACCCGGGTTCGATCCCTGCTTGGGACAAGTTTCCTGGTTGAGGTTTTTTTTTGGGGTTTTTCCTCACCTGTAAGACAAATGTCACGATACCTTAAGGCCCAAACAGTCCCAGAACATCATCTGGCCATCATTATCATCAATATCATATTCACCTCATTACATTACTTCTGATACATCATTACCCCAACCTCAGAAGTGGGTTACAATATGCCAATGTCAGGAGAGAATACCTGAAATGTTGAATGACAAACAGGTGGCATTGAACAAAAAAAAAGTTTCACCATTTGAAGACCTTTGTCCAAATACCAGCATAATACACTAAAATAACAACTGATTTACATATATATTAATGAGTCAAAATAACCAACTCATTAATATTAATAAGTCTTAAACATCTTACCTTATAATTTTGGTTGTGTTTTTGAGAACATGTTTCATATTAATAAAAATTAATGAGGCAATTTTAACATCTTACCTCTACTATTTCCATGGTCTTAAATCAAAACCACGGTAACAAACCCTATAGTTTTCAATATTGATCCTTATCATTTTCATTTTCACACGCCATTAGGACTCACGGATATTCGTTGGAATCTCCCTCTATAATGTTGCCATCTGGTGTTGATTTGACGAACTTCGAGATATCATTGCCATCTGGTATTGATTTGATGAACTTCGAGATGAGGTCACGTTCATCCGGAATGTCGAAATTCATAGATTTAAATTTGTTCTTCTGTATAAATATTTTCTCCCTAACTGTCAAATCCAAAGGTTTTTCCAAATGTTTTAGAAGTTTAGCTTCTTTTTCAATTCTATGACCTTCCAACAAACTATGTGCTGCAATAGCTGATTTTTCAATTTCACCATTTTTAATATTTCTAAAGTGTTCCTTTGTGCGAGTGTCCAAATTTCTTTTTGTTTTTCCTATGTATACTTTATTGCAATCTCGACAATCAATTTGATAAATTCCAGATTTTTTACTATCTGGGGTGTTAATTTTCTTATTGGTTATTAATAAGTTACCAAGGCTAAATTTATTTATCGGTGCCAATGTAATATTGAATTTCTTGAAAATTTTTTGAAATTTGTTATGTATTCCAGGATGATAAGTGATTTTCTTAAATTGTTTTCCTTTCTTTGAATCAGATTGCAGGGTAGTGTATTCTTTTAATCTTTTTTGTTGTCTGAATTTCTGCAATTTAGTTATAATTATTTCCTTTCCAAAACCATTTAAATTAGCTATGTCCAAAATGTGATTGTATTCTTTCTTAAAATCCTCTTCATTTAGTGGAACATTCAATAATCTATATATCAAACTGTTGAAAATTGCATGCTTATGCGCAATATGATTGAAACCTGAAGACTTTATGTAATTGTCAATATGAGTATCTTTTCTGTATATATTGAATTCATATTGCATGCATATTATCTTCAACAATCTGAATGAGCTAAAGATGGTATGCACACATACTGGAACATGTTCTCAAGAACACAACCAAATTATGAGGTAAAATGTTAAAGACTCACATGAAATTTCTGTGACCTTGGCTGTGATAGGCCACCCGCATTCCACTGGAGGATGTTCTTAATAGTTTTCTTGGCACTGAGAAGTGCTATTTGTTGCTTGCACTGAGGCTTCCTTTGCCTGTTCTCATTCTGCAGCAGTTGATTGCTCCCAGGGGACTCCACATGGAGGCGAGTAATGTTAATTCCTATTGAAATTTATTAATTTACATGTATTTTATTTTTGATTGAATCAAATTCAAGAGGACTAAATTATTAATATATGTCCACCGCTGTGGTCTTGAGGTAGTATGCTGCCTTGTCACGCAGCGGGCCCGGGTTCGATCCCCGGTCGGGACAGTTTTTCTGGATGAGGTTTTTATCGGGGTTTTTCCTCACCTATAAGACAAATGTCAGGAAAACTTTAAGGCCCAAACGGTCCCCAAAATCATATGTCCATCGCAATCATCATCATTCATATTCATCTTAGATTAAGCTTAGGATTAGGGACTGTCCTGGCGCATCACTATCGTCATCACCCGTCATATCATTGGGGCAATGTAATCCTGCCTTCCAGGTGCCCCAATCTCAGAAGTGGGTTACAAGATGCCATGGCAGGAGAGAACACGAGGAATGTCAAAAGACAACCTGGGGCATTTAAAAAAAAAAGAATATATAACACAATTGTGAAGAGTATTTTATTATATGGTGCGGAAACATGACATTGAAGCAAAAACACAAAATAAATTATTAGTCACCAAAATGGACTTCTTAAGAAGATTGGCAAGAATATAAAAATTAGATAAAATAAAAAATAATACAATAAGAGAAATAATGGATATAGAAAAGGATATTGTACAAGAGATTGAAGGAATCCAACTAAAATGGTATGGGCATATAATGAGAAGAAGGGACACAGAAACAAACAAATAAGTATTGAAATGGATACCTCCTGGAAAAGGGAAACGTGGTAGACAAAAGTCAATGTGGATAAAGGGAATTCAAGACAACACGAAGAAGAGAAATATGACAAGCAGATACGCAAGACTGGGAAGTGTGGAGGAAAAAAAATTGTATATTTTGGTTGAGGATAACTGTGTAAATAACAGAAACAATCCTGAAAAAAAAAACTTTTTATTAAAACTGGTTTAAATTCAAGACAGGCATTGAATATTGAAGGAAGAACCTCATTTATTAAAACTTGTTTTTTTGTCTGCATTCATACACAATCTCATAGTAGAACCCATAAATAAATTGCAGGGAAATGGTGAAACATTACACATTGCAATGTGATATCTTTTCACCTCCTTGTTTAAACTAAGATATCTAGGCATCTAGTTGACCCAGAACTTCAATATTTATACATATGTAGTTTAAAGATAATAAATACATACAAACAAAAAGATCACCATTTTACACCTTCCTCTAGTTTTTTTATTATTATTATTATTTATAATATTTGGGATGAAAAGGATATCCCTGAAAAAATTACTAGTTATAATAAAAGTTTGGGAATTATTAATCAAGTTATGAAACCATCCCTCGTACAAAAAAACACCAGAGTACGTTTATATAATACTTTGGCTAGACCAGTGTTGACCTATGGTAGTGAAGCATGGACACTAAAAAGACAACATGAAAGCAGAATAACAGCTTGTGAAATGAGATTCATGTGCAGAACAGCGGTTTTTACACCAGATGGGATCGGAAAAGGAACACCAATATCTTAAAAGAATTGAAGACTACGCCAATTTTGGAATATATTAAACAGTACCAACTAAATTGGAAACACCATCTTGAAAGAATGAGTTCAAATCAGATCCCCAAAGCTGTTTATAATTATATACCAATAGAACGAAGATCTCTGGGTCGTCCTATGAAACGCTGGAGGGAAAATTTTCTATAGGATCGTAACAGGCCTTGGCCTAATACTGGGAGGGAAGAAGAAGAAGAAGACTATCAGGGAAACTAAAAGCTGCTAAGTTGTCCCTTTTCATATTCATGCATGCATTTCTAATGCCACCAGGTTGTCTTTTATGACACTTCTGGTTTTCTCCCCTAGCATTGGCGGAATTGTAAACCATTTCTTAGGTTGGGGCACCTGGAAGGCAGAGTTATGCTACCCCAATGATATGATGGGTGATAAATGATAATGAAGCGCCAGGAGAGTTCTTAACCTAAACTTAACCTAAATTCCAGACCATGGGCAACCACAGGAACAATTCCCTTCAAGGAAAAATTTCTATAGTTTGACAGGGAATCGAACCCAGGACCTCATGAACTGTAGTCAGAAACGCTGACCACTAGTCCATGAGGCTGGTCATATATATTTTAAATGCCTTTCTTTTTACAGAGTTTGTTTTCATACCATGATTGTCTACAACCACAGATACCTAATTGATGAATATATGTATGTATTTAGGTAGAATGTTTATCGCTCATCTCATATGAACAATATGAGGTGAGTGATAAAAAATTCTACCTAAATGAATGCACCTCATAGTGGAATTCCTAAAATAATTAATTTATATATATATATATATATATATTTTTTAAATGCCTGTCTTTTTACAGAGGTTGTTTTCAAACCGTGATTATGTCTACAACCGCAGATACCTAATTGATGAGGAGAAGAACACTATTGTTATAATTAACAAAGGAACAAATCATCCTAACATCCCAACAAAACCAGATAATCACAGAGTTACAGACTATTGGTCTATCATGGTCATCAGAGCTGACAACAGCATAGACAAGGTAAATATCTGATTTTGAACTATTATAGGAAAAAATCACTGAGGTTTAGTTCAAGATTTAAATTAAAATATTTTATACCTCACCTCATATCCAATCTTCTAATTATACCGGTTTCAAAGCTTGGGCAGCTTCTTCCTCCTCCTGTTGGAATTAATATTTGTTTATTTTACAGCCTGGAATGGAATTCAGTTTAACATACTTTGACAATCCAGGAGTGTCTGTTCCGAGCTCCGTAGCAACGTGGATTGCGATGAGTGGTAAGTATTATAGATCCTCTGAGTTGAATACTTGCAAGAGAACTGTCAGCATTCTCATATAAAAAATTGGCTTCAAATTTAGTTGATGAAGTGGTCATTTAGTCACATGACCCCATTCTGGAGGTCGAACTTTGGAACGAAACCTCCATCTGTCATTTCACATCTCTTCCATCATTTCCATCCATTCAACTCTGTTTTTTTTTGACATTCTTCTTAACTTGTACTTCCCATCTATATCTTGGCTGCTCCCTTGGTATCCCTCCTAAATAAATTCCAGTGCTATTCATTCTTTTAACATGTAAATATTTTCTTATTCTACTATTTATCTTTTATTTTAACCAACTTTAAAATTTCTGTTACTTTAATATCCTATATCTTATTTCTTCTGGTTTTCTCAAGCATGCTTCTTTGAAATCTCATCTTGATTCTTTGAATTCTACTTACATCCTTCATGTTTTGGTTCCATAAATTATTACTCGTTTAAGGAGTAAGTGCAGTTGTTGACGGAGGGCACTGCAGTCATGTTTATGCAGGAATAGAACACGTGACACTGCTATATATGAGTGCAGAGGGGAATGGGACATGGGACGCTGACAGTGTACACTGCCTTATATGACGTCACGTGTAGCAACAAACAGAGCTTCGTGATTCTTCCGCCTGCAGAGATATTTTGAATGACTAATAATATAGATTTAAAATATCGTCGGCTGGCAATCAAACCTCGTAATTCCATATTTAAAAAAAATCAGGAGAAAGAAGAAATCTTATAACTGGATGATTTTTAAGTCAAAATCTATTACATTTTTAAATTAGTTTTTGAAAAAGTGTTATGCTGGAGATGCGAGTTCTTGTGTATGAGATTAGAATAAACAAAACCTCGCTATTCCTCTTCGCCTGAGATTGAGTTTTTGGGCCTGAGATTAATAGCTGAGGAAATGCATGGTTTTTGTAATTGATAATAATAGATGGCAGCAAAATCATCTTGCAGTTACAAGATTTTAACAGCATGCAGACAATGCCTTTGCTTATCAAATAATATAAAAATCCAGATTCTACTTATGAGTGGAGTTACAAGGTTTTTATCGCTGGCTGACAATATGTTTTATATATGTTTTTTGTTTACATATATGTTTATATATTGTTTTGTTTACATTTCAATGGTTTATATCCTGATTTTGCAACATATTTTTAATTAAATGATAGCATTTGATATTACTCCATATCCTTTGCTTATTTCTTTTTAAATTTTGTCTTCTTTATTAATATCACTTATAAATAAACAAGCCCACCACTGTGGTCTCGAGGTAGCATGCTTCCTTGTCGTGCAGTGGGCCCGGGTTCGATCCCCGGTCGGGGCAGTTTTTTTGGGTGAGGTTTTTATCGGAGTTTTTCCTCACCTGTAAGAACAGATGTCAGGAAAACTTTAAGGCCCAAACGGTCCCCGAAATCATATAGCCATCATCATCATCATCATCCTTCAGTGTGGAAAGCAATGGGTAGCTGCCACACCTACAATTCCCTAGTAAAGCTGCAAGCATAGCATGAAAATGCTATGATTGCAGTGAAGGACCTGCCTTCAGGCAGAATTACAGATAAATAAACAAACTCTTTGATTTGATAGGAAAGATAGGTACTTCAAGTAAGGATCCTTTGTACAAAAAATCAACTACAAGTTCCAACAGCAAGATCCTGAGATTGGAATACTTTGTAGCACGACAACTTGGCAGGAGCAAACAGTCTCTGTTACCTCTCCCATTCACTGTTACCTGTATTAAGGGCTGCCCAACCATAATGTTTAAATTTCACTACTTCTGTCAAGAAGCTGGGTCTTGATTTCAGTTATTTAATAGTTAAAACTTTAAGTTTTTTTTTTTTTTATCTCTTGGCTGAAAACAAAGATACTGTCATACTTTTTTCTACATAATATCATTGATGGTTCCCATGTGGAAGGAAAGAGACCCAAGTGAATATCCAACCCTAGATAGGAATGTGGAATAATTCAATTCTATAGTGTTCTGCTCTAGGGCAGTTCTTTCACTGCAATTATAGCATTTTCATGCTATATTTTGCAGCTTTACTAGGGATTTGTAGATGTGGTAGGTTCCCATTGCTTTCCACACCGGTTAAATGATGATGATGGCTGTTGATTTTCGGGAACCATTGGGCACTAGGCTTCCTGATATGTCTTACAGGTGAGGAAAACCCCTGAAAGAAACCTCACCCAGAAGCCTGTCGACCGGGAATTGAACCCAGCCCCGCTTCATGACAGGGCAGAATGCTACCTCGAGACCACAGCGGTGGACAAAAGAACCTCACCCAGGAGCTTGTCCTGAATGGGAATTGAACCGGGCTTGCTGCTTGACAAGGCAGCATGCTCCTCGAGACCATAGTGGTGGACTGTGGTATAATAAATGATGTAAAGCTCTTGGTGAATGAAATTGGCCAAGGCTAGATCTTGATAGAGAAACTTGGTAGGAACTTCAGAAGAAGACTGTGGCACAAAGAGAGTTGTTGTAACATCTAGGTTGATTTTGAACTATTATAGGAAATATCACTATGAGGTTTAATTTAAAATAAAATTCTTTCCACCTCACCTCATATCATGTCTTCTAAGTAGACCAGTTTTGTAACCATAGTGTTTATATCTTCAGTAGTTACATGAGCGATATTCTGTCGTTAGAAGCACTGCTTCTTACTTCATCAGTTGGTAGACTGATTTATGATAAAATTTACACAGGGAAAACAAAAATAAATTTCAAAACCAGAGTGAAGGAACACCTTAGGAATGTCAAAAATGGGGAATTGGAAAAATCAGCAGTAGCCACTCATGCTTGGCCAGAAAAACATTAAATTGAAATAGGCTAGTTTAATAAAACAATTAGGAAAACTTAAGGAGTTCACTGTTTGGGGAAAAAAATCCACATTCAAAAAACTATGGAAGAAAAATTAATGAATGAAAAAGTCCATTATTTGTCGATCACTTAATCCATGAATTCTTTTAAGTTCTACAGAATCGTAGTGTGCATGCATGAGTTGCTCTAATGCTTAATGTAGCTTCTGTTAGATGGCTCTCAAGTTGAAGTTGCCAACTTTTGGAGTAAATTCCCAAACATATATAAAAATGGATGTAAACCAACTTCCATTTCATAACCTAACAAAACAAGTTACATGCATATGATTTAATAAACTAATATGTCTAATGGCACAAAAAGTAGGGTGCGTGTAGGCAAACAGTTTTCGGATACCTTTGAAATCCAGAATGGGTTGAAGCAAGGAGATGCACTATCTCCTCTACTATTCAACTAAAGGACAACATGCACACACTATTGAGTAACACTAAGAACTTAGGACTGGAAGTAAATATCAATAAAACTAAATATATGGTCACACGTAGAAATCAATTATATAATGGAAATGGACAGCTAATGACAAATGAGGGAAATTTTGAGGAAGTGGCTGAATTCAAATACCTAGGAACAGTAGTCACAAATAGGAATGAGATGCACAAAGAAATTAAACATAGGCTCAATTCTGGAAATGCGTGCTATTATGCATTGCAGAGACTCTTGATGTCCCAACTCCTTTCAAAAACGTTAAACTGAAAATATATACAACTATTATTCTACCAGTTTATATTATATGGGAGCGAAACATGGACTCTTACTTTAAGGAGGAAAGGAGATTACAAGTATTTGAGAATAAAGTACTTAGGAAAAATTTTGGACCAAAGAGAGATGAAGAGACAGGTGAATGGAGAAGACTACATACAGTGAACTACATGGTCTTTATAGGAAGCCAGATATAATAAGAACAGTTAAGTCTCGTAGACTGCGATGGGCAGGACATGTTGCACGTATGGGAAATGAAAGACTTGCATGGAAACTTCTTGTAGGAAAGCCAGAGGGAAAACTCCCAGTTGGTAGACCAAGAATGAGGGGGAGAATAACATTAACTATGATTTGAGGGAAGTAGATTATACAGGGAATGATTGGAAAGCATTAGCTCAGATAGGGATGTATGGAGAGCTTATGTCCGTGCTGCCATGAACCTACGGGTTCAATAGTGCTAGTGAGTAAGTAAGTAATCTTATGTACCCATCGTAACCTAACAAAATCAAGTTAATTTCTTGAAATATGGTTTGGAATTAATTGCGAATGTTATTAACATTGTTTTGAGAGACATCTAGCAGAAGTTACATTAAGCATTTGCACATATGTAAGACTCAATTCGCAATACTTGCATAATTATACAAATATTTAAAAATCGTAAGAAATGTTATAGAATCATTCCAAAATGTTTAAAATAGTACAAAACGTTATTACAAATGGTAAAAGTGTATTGTGTTAACAGAGGCATAAGAATGTTGTATGGAAAATTGTGATCGACAAATACTAGATCTCAGTTAACCTTTTTTTATAGGAATTATCACTGTGAGGTTCAATTCAATATTAAATTAAAAGATTCTTACCTCTCCTCACATTATTCTGTTAAGTAGATCGCGATTTCAGGCCTATAGCAGGCCCATCTTCAGTACACTGTTGTTGACCGGTGTTATGTCGCTCGGAAGAACCACTTCTTCTTCCCTCTGTTGGTGGACCGATGAACCTCTTGATAAGGTCAAAATTTGCGGGAACTTCGAAGTTCATAAGTTTTCCTTTGTTTTTTCTGAATGTGGATCTTTTCCCAAACTGTAAGTTCCTTAGGTGTCTCTAATTAAACAAATAGAGACACCTAAGGAACTTACAGTTTGGGAAAAGATCCACATTCAGAAAACAAAGGAAAACTTATGAACTTCGAAGTTCCCGCAATTTTTGACCTTATCAAGAGGTCATCGGTCCCCCAACAGAGGGAAGAAGAAGTGGTTCTTCCGAGCGACATAACACCGGTCAACAACAGTTGTACTGAAGATGGGCCTGCTATAGGCCTGAAATCGCGATCTACTTAACAGAATAATGTGAGGAGAGGTAAGAATCTTTTAATTTAATACTAGATCTCAGCCTTAATGCATTTTGAAATTTGCGGGGAAGTTGATTCGATTCGCAGGTTCATCAGTCCACCAAGAGATGGAGTTAGAAGCAGTGCTCCTGAACAACAGAACATTGTTTGAGTAACCACTAAGGTTACAAAATTAGTCTAATTAAAAGCAGGATATCAGGTGAGGTGGAAAGAATTATTTTTTTTGTGCGATAGTGAGTTTTGTCGTACTTACAGCAATGGCGACCGTGATTGAAAGTTCAACTTCCTACATTTTGGGGTTGCCAACCTAAGTAACTATACTGCAATATTACATATTACAAACCATGTGCAGAAAGTAAAAACCAATGCCCTTTATGTATGTTATGTACAATGTATATACAAAAAATATATCCAAAAGGTAGTGTTAATATACATTATACAAAACAAATCACTGCATTTTAAATGAACTGAACTTGATTTGAAACAATATAAAACAGTAAATATGTACTTGTTGCCATTTTATAACTGATTGGTGTCAAGACCTGTTGTAGTCTCAAGTAATAAACATTTGCCCACACTGTTAATGTTAGTCAGTTGTTTATAATGAATGCAAATATTTTCAAACCATCATGCAAAAAATAATGTACAACGCATGTTTGTGAAGTGTTTTACAGAATCTTGGAAATTAAAAACCTCACTATCGCTCAATTTTTAAACATTTCCTCACTTCTGTAAAAACCACTTAGCAACCTCGTATCTTAATATCTATCCATAGTAATTCTGCCCAAGGGCAGGTCTTTCACTGCCATCATGCTATGCTTTGCGGCTTTACTAGGGAATTATAGGTGTGGTAGCTTCCCATTGTTTTCCACACCAGTGAAGGATGGTGATGATAATGATGATGCTGCTGGCCGGATGATTTTCGGGGACCATTGGGCATTAAGCTTCCGACATTTGTCTTACAGGTGAGAAAAACCCCGAAAAAAACCTCAACCAGGAAGCTTGTCTCGACCGAGAATCGAACCCGGGCCCATTGCGTGACAAGGCAGCATGATACCTCGAGACCACAGCGGTAGATGCATCTTAATATACTATTCAATTCTATTTAGGATGATGTTGATCAGGGAAAACATTGGTTCAGGATAGGGATGTATAGAGAGATTATGTCTGCCTGGCCATAAATCTGAGAGTTTTGATGATGCCATTGAGTTAATAAGTTAGTTAAACCTCCACGTCTAATGGTCCACTTGAGTTGGGCTTAATGTTTTGATGTGTTTTTTCAGGACTTCCAGATTTCCAGATTAGGCTACGACAAGCTGCTAGGGATTATAAATTGTACAATCATGATATAGAATTTAACAGACCGAAGGAAGACAATTTGGGATCATCTCAACCTACGTCTGATACAAACGATGAAGGAAATCCTCCAGATGAGCCCAGTCCTGAACAACCAGTGCCGACGCAAGTCAATGCATCAAATTCTTCGCTTATGTACTTAAAACAGTTCCACGTCTGGCAGTTGTTCGTATAATGCCACTCACCAAAGTCTTCATAAGATATGTTTGTAGAGAACAAATTTTTTCAGTGGTAAAGCACTTAAAAAAATAATTAAACTAAGCAAAATTTAATGTTGCCATTTTCACCTATAAGTTATAGTCCTATGAGGACTATCAGCGTTCATGAAAGTTTTCAGCTCATCTCTTTATTGAACATCAGGTTGGTCTTCAAATTTAATGTAAATATAAATTTTATACATATTTATATATCAAATTTGGGAATTTTTAACATTATGAGGTTCAATTCATAAGAATTAATTGAATCGTGATTTCTTCTTACCTCATACTTCTATGTTTTTTTAAACACAGCACTGTAGTATCAGCGATCCATTGTCACCATCGTCAGCTGTTTTCATGACTGTCAATTTTTTTTTCACAATAAGTTTCAAAAAATTTCAGAAAATTTAATATAACATTGGCTCCAATTAACAGATTCAGCCTGGGTAATCTTCTGTTAACTAATATAAATTTAATACCCAGACAACAAAAATCTGAAATTTATCAAATGATTGCAAAGATTGCAACAGGATATATATAGGAAAAACAAAAAGGAACTTGGAAACTCATAAAAAGAACACTTCAGAAACATAAAGAATGGAGAAATTAAAAAGTCAGCTATAGCAGCACATAGTTTATTAGAGCATCATAGAATTGAAAAAGAAGCAAAACTTTTGAAACATCTATCCAAACCTTTGGATTTAACAGTTTGGGGAAAAAAATATATTCAAAAAAACCATACTAGAACCATGAACTTTGAGATTCCAGACAAACTGAGCTTGATTACAAAGTTCTTCAAAAATACAACAGATAGCAGTTAGAAATAATTCCTTCAAAAGAACACCAGATGGCAGTTTGGATAATTACCAGCAAAAGAAAAAAATTGACAGTCATGAAAACAGCTGACGATGGTGACAATGGATTTTTGATACTGCAGTGCTATGTTAAATAAAAACATAGAAGTATGAGGTAAGAAGAAATCACGATTCATTTAATTCTTATTTATGCATATTTTCTATTCTATACAAAATGCTCAGTTTAAAAAATTCATCTCCAAATGGTAGGGAAACAGTAATTAAAATCCGGGATCAATGGATTTTTATGGGCCTAAAAATCCTGAGTGTAGTTCACTTTGGAAGGAAATTAAAGCTGTGGGTTCTATGTTGTAGGTTTACAGCATGTAAATGAATCTCAAGTCTGAAAAAAGAGGTCTCGGAGCAAAATTTATTAGCACAGATTTGAATTATGCTTATGACTTAGTTGTTAAATATATTACTATCTTGTAATTTGTTATGTAAAAAATTTAATTTATGGTTTAATAAGAGTATAAATTTGTCGGCTGTGGTGGACTAGTGGTTATGCTCCTTGCCTCTGGTTCCAGCCACGGTCGATGGACTTTTTTAGGTTGGAAAATCCAAGGAGCAAGTCCTCCGGGAGGGACTTTAATCCGTGGGTCCCGAGTCTGAAGATTTTCAGGCTCGTAAAAGATCTTAAGCCTGAACAAAGAGGCCTCTAAGCAAAATTTATCGATAGATCTCAAACATCGTAGTAATAAGTTATGTACATAGGAAATAATACTATGAGGTTTATTTTAATTTTGTTTAGTTGTTTCTTGACTTACTTCATACTTCCTAACTCCCTTGCATATCTAGATTTCGTCACTCTATTTGTGACAAAATCTAGATATGCAAGGGAGTTAAGTATGTGGTGAGTCAAGAAACAACTAAAAAAAATCCTAGTAATACCTCAGTTGCCTGCTAGATGTCTAATTGAGTCGATGTGTTTGACTGAATGCCACTTATGCCATCTTTGGACAAATAAGGTAACTAAAAAAAATGTACTCAGTCTATAAACTCCTGATAAACGAGAGGCTATGGCTCAACACTGGGCTACACCATTAATCAATAATCAAAGAAAGAGTATAAATTTACATAAAACATCTCACAAGAATATAAATGTTAGAAGAAACTTTTTTTTGTCTCAGAAAGAAAATATATGTGATTCTGATGGTATTTTTTCTCCTGAATTCAAATATATCAGTTTTTCTCCATCACGCGAGGTTTCCGAGAGACAGGCATCTATAATTTCAAACACTTTAATATTTTCTACATTTGTAACTACACAATATTTGAACATTTGGACTCATCTAGAAAATAAGAAATGACGATTTTTTGCTACATTTCGCCTGTGGAGCATCCCTCTTGATGGTCCAACAATAATCGGCCAGCATATTAGGATTCCATTTGCCTTGATATCTCTTTTCCATAACTGAAATCTCCTGATGAAAGTGTTCCCCATGCTTGTCGCTCAATGGACAAATGGACGAAAAAAGTTTATTAAAAAAATTATTTAAATCCATTAATTGAAATAAAAAAACTGTGGGTGATGGAGAAATTCCAAATATCTGAAATCACGATAAAAAACTGCATTAAGTACAACTATTGGTACTCATGAGACAAAAATCATGTTGACCAGTGTAATCAAAGAAAGAGTATAAATTTATATAAAACATCTCACGAGAGTATAAATTTATGTCGAACATATCAATATTAGCTTTACAAGTATAGTAGTAATGTTAATAACCCTATCAAATTCTTCTTGAATAAGATAAGCTACCTGATTGCATTGCAGACGACGATTGGTTGCTGCAGGCACATTGGGTTATATAAGAGAGAGAAAAATTTCCATCTGAACTGAGAATTAATAAATAAAATGGACCATAATTATCTCACTGTATATACTCCGTGTTCTTCAAAACACAGAATTACAGTTTCTGAAACAACTATTCCTATTAATAAATTAATGAGTCATTTTTACATCTTACCTCATATTTCATGTTTTATTAAACACGGTAACTATAGTTTTCAAATGATCTTGTCATTCATTTTCAACCGCCATTATGACTATTCCTATCTTTACCACTGTTGAATTTTTGCCTATGCCATCATCTTCTAAACTGCCATCTGGTATTGATTTGATAAACTTTGAGATTAAACGAAATAGCAAATAAATTCAATATGACAATCTCTGAAAGTAAATCGAAAGTAATGGCATTCAGCGGGAAAGACCATATGAGGTGTAAAATCAGCATTAATAACAGTATAATACAACAGGTGAACAATTTTAATTATTTAGGATGCAACGTATCATACTGCCAGAAGGAAGATATTAATATTAAATTAAATAGATTTTACAGAATGTGTGGCACTATAAGACGGACACTGAAAAATAAAACTTTGAGGAGCACACAACTAAAATTTTACAAAATTATGGCAGTGCCTGTCTTAACATATGCAAGTGAAAATTGGACTCTTAACCGTTCAGACAGAAGGAAAATAGAAACTGCAGAACTGAAGTTCCTACGTTCAGTAGCGGGTGTGACAATTTTGGACAAGAAAAGAAGTGAGGATATTAGGAAGGACTTAAATATTTTTAATTTAACAAATAGAATTGACAACATGAGAAACAACTGGTATGAACATGTCAAGAGAATGCCTACGGATAGAATCCCTCAGCTGTTACTAAAGTACAAACCAATAGGACATAGAAATGTTGGACGCCCATTTACTAGATGGGAGGATTCATTAAATCCCACTTGATGTGAAAACAGGTCAAGAGGCCTAATTTCATGAAGCAGAAGAAGAAGAAGAACTTTGAGATTACATCTTGCTCGTCGAGAATTTCAAAATTTGTAGATCTAAATTTATTCTTCTGAATGTATATCTTACGACTCATCTTGTTTATTAACTTGAAAGCCTTATAATGTTATTTCTCATGGTAAGTTTTATGAATTGAACTGAGAATGCCAGTTGGTTAGTGTGCTAGTACATAGAACTAGAGATCTTGTGTTAAAATTCCAGTTAGGGTGAAAATTTTTCCCTTAAAAATTAGAATGCAGCCCATAGCATAAATGGTTAAGCAATATGCTACAAACCAGAAGGTTGAGGGTTCAAGTCCCAGTAGGATTTTTAAACTGACCCAAACTTTCTGGTGGCACCATAGCCTGGGGTCAACTCAGCCTCTAATGGAAATGAGTACCAGATGCTTGTTCTGGACATAAAGGCGGTCATCATGCAGGGCTGACAATGCGGCTGATATAAAGTGCTAGAAAAAATCGGAGCCTTAACCTCTTACTACCCCAAGGGTGTCTCATGGCTGTAGTGGGATCACTTTACCTTACCTATCTGCCTATACCAATTAAAAGTTAACTGAAAGCTTCTGCAATGCCACAGAGGAGTGGTCACAAAGTGAAAAGAAAGTTATACAACTCATCGAAAGCATTGCCACTTACCTGTTAAGCTGTTCCATTTCGAAGTCAAGCAATGCTGCAGCACTCAACAAAGAACTGGTATTGAACTTTTATAGGAAAAAAAATCACTTTGAGGTTTAATTTAAGATTAAATTAAAATGAAGATGATGATTAAAATGCATGCTGCCGATAGGGTTACCCATGCCGGACTGGTCGAAGGTGATAAGCCAGACAAAAAAAAGTACCTTGGGCGAAAGAATGACGATCTTTCACCGTAAAAATACAACCGTCAAGAAATGCGGACATGGGTTCATCTGGGGTAAACTTTTCCGGAGGTCAAATAGTCCCCCATTCGGTTCTCCGGGCGGGGACTACTTCAGGGAACCCATGCCAAAGGCTCAAACACAGGGACATGTTCCTAGGAACATGGAATGTTAGGACTTTATACAATAGCGGGGCACTAGAGATATTAACGCAGTCCCAACTCCTTTCAAAAAACGTTAAGCTGAAAATATATAAAACTATTATTCTACCAGTTATATTATATGGGTGCGAAACATGGACTCTTACTTTAAGGGAGGAAAGGAGATTACGAGTATTTGAGAATAAAGTTCTTAGGAAAATTTTTGGACCAAAGAGAGATGAACAGACAGGGTGAATGGAGAAGACTACATAACAATGAACTACATGGTCTTTATAGGAAGCCAGATATAATAAGAACAATTAAGTCTCATAGACTGCGATGGGCAGGACATGTTGCACATATGGGGAATGAAAGACGTGCATGGAAACTTTTTGTAGGAAAGCCAGAAGGAAAACGCCCAGTTGGTAGACCAAGAATGAGGTGGGAGAACAACATTAACTATGATTTGAGGGAAGTAGAATATACAGGGAATGATTGGAAAGTATTGGCTCAGGATAGGGATGTATGGAGAGCTTATGTCCGCGCGGCCATGAACCTACGGGTTCGATAGTGCCAGTGAGTAAGTAAGTAAGATTAAAATGCATCATACCTCACCTCATATCCAGTCTTCTCAGTAGACCATGATATCAAAGCCTTGGCGGCTTCTTCTTCAGCACTTTCTCGTTGACTGGTGTTATGTCGATCAGAAGAACTACTACTTCGTCCCCCTGTTGGTGGACCAATAAACCTCCGGTTTCAGTCAGAATCTGCAGGAATTTCAAAGTTCATAAGCTTTCTTTCTTGTTTTTTTTTATTTGGATTTTTTCCCAAACCGTGAGTTCTTCTAGTTTTCTGTTTGTTTAATTAGACTGGCTGTTGATTCAATTGAATTTGATTCATCTTAGAAATGTCAAAAATGGTGAGGTGGAAAAGTCACCAATAGCTGCTCATGCTTGGTCTGAAAAACATCTAATTGTATCAAAAGCCAGTTTAATTAAACAAATAGAAAAACTAAAAGAACTCGCAGTTTGAGAAAAAATCCACATTAAAAAAACAGAAAGAAAAACTTACGAACATCGAAATTCCTGCAGTTTCTGACTGGATCCAGTGGTTTATCGGCCCACCAACAGAGGGAAGAAGAAGTAGTTCTCTGATTGACATAACATCAATCAACAAGAAAGTACTGAAGATGAAGCTGCCAAGGCTTTGAAACCGTGATCTATTAGAAGACTGGGTATGATGTGAGGTATAAAGCATTTTAATTTAATCTTTAATCTTAGAGAACTGGTGTTTGCAGTTGAAGTGTAGCGATAATGAAATAGAGAGAGGAAGAAAATTGTGGGACAGTTTATGGGAAACATTGTCTTATTGGTAGTTGCTTCAGTTTAAAGATGATCTGAAGGAAGAATCCTCGAACGTATAATTGTCAGCCAAGCTGTCAGATATGCTGCACCCAATGTACAGAATATAAAAAAATCTAAAGTCAGAAGCTTCTGAGCAAAATGTGTCAGCTCTTTTGCACCCAGGATAAAATTGTGATCCTAATGAGCTAGCGAAGATTCAAACACAGGGCATGTGCAATTTTAGACATCCTTAATGTTTCATGAATCTTCTTCTTCTTCCTTCCAAGTATTAGGCCAAGGCCTGTTATGATCCTATAGAAAATTTTCCCTCTTGCATACTTCCATAAAATTCTCATATAAGACTTGAAAGCATAATAATAGTCCCTTTGATTGGTTGCTGGCCAAAGGATGGCAAGACCAGTGATGGGGCTACCATCTTATAGCATCTGGTCAGGCTTTTCTGGAGAAGAAAAGAAAATGAAGGAAAGATGAAATGGAAGAAAGGAAAGACTCCCTAGCCCTCGGATGCCCTAATAGTGTCAGGGTCGAAAAAAACAAAGAGTTAACCAAGAGAGGTTAGATAGTAAAGTTAAAAGAGTCTGGTATAAGTACGTGGAAGAAAGGAAGAAATACCAGATCGGTTAAAGATAGAAGTAAGGAGCAAAACATAAGTAAATGGAAGCAATGTTTTGCTCAGCTTGGGCACCTTGTGGTCGCCATCCACATATCCCCTAGATGGGGACCCCTGAGGCATATCATGACTAGCAAACAAACTCACTCACTGACACTATCGAACCTGGAGGTTCAGGGCTACACAAATATTAGATCTCCACGAAGTAAAATTTTAACATACTTAAATTATTAAATCTACAATGTTTTACAATACTGGAAATACTTTACAACATGTGACAAGAACATTTTTCTAAGTTCCAACCATACCCCATGCGCCAACAGATGCGAAGTGGTTTATGCAGTGCGATCAGTATAGCATTGGACAGCAGACATGAGGTTTGTGTTGTGCGATGACGAAGGCTTACACATGCAGACTCAGCCATATACAAGCACATCCCATGCATTCATGGCTGCGTCAGATTGTGTCCTTTGAGTGGATAAGGTGCTTGCTCGCTTTTCCTTGTGTACTGAATGGCGTGTGTATAAGTTACTTCAATTTTAAAATTTGTATCTCATAAAACAGGCGTGTATAAGTGTAAACTGAATGATGTGTGTATAAGTGTAAACTCTATAATGGCTAATAATTTTTCTACTGAACAATGTGTATTTATTTATGATCAATATTATTAACTCATATTTAATTTTAGGAAGTTATATTTTGAGGTTATTTCAATTATATTATTTTTAGTCTGGACATCTTACCTCAATATGAATATTCAGGTAAGATGTCCAGACTAAAAATAATATAATTGTTAACTCAGTCTGCCAACCAAGTATGAAGACTTTTTGAAACACGATTCCTGGGTGTAAAAATTCCATCATGTTCAGCAGTCCATATTCTATACAACAAATTTTATAAAGAGGTGTCAAAAATGTATGGACAACGAAGGTGAACAGTTCCAGCACCTGCTTTAATAAAGTTTTTAAGTACGACAATTTGTAAAATAGTTACAAAAATGTGTGTGGTTGTATGACCGCGAACCTATGCTATCTGTTCCCTGCCGCGAGTGTATCAGCTGTGTATAGTGAAATCCCTGCGTCTGCTGTCCAGTGCTATACTGATCGCACTGTACTATGAAATTAAGGGATACAGTCTACATAAACATGATATTTGAACTCACGTTGGTAATGAAGCTAAAAGCTAACCTTATGCAGTTTAAGTACTCTAACCTAAGAAAGACCAACCTAAAAGCTAACTAATGCAATTTAAGTACTCTAACCTGTGAAAGGATGCTCACTGATTTTATTTAGTGTAAGTTAATTAGTACAGGCTCTATGTTTGCTGCACTAGAACACAGAATATTTGTTAATAATAATAATAATAATAATAATAATAATAATAATAATAATAATGCTTTATTTTAGCTGGCAGAGTTAAGGCCATAAGGCCTTCTCTTCCACTCAACCAGCAAATAGTAAAATTATACAAAAATTGATGTTTTTATTATTAATTTAACACTTCTCACTGAAGGATAATTATATTTGAAGAGAAAAATGTTTGCCCAGACCGAGACTTGAACCTGTTACCTTTGGCTTTCTAGGTAGAACATTGGCGTAGAAAGCCAAAGGTCCTGGGTTCAAGTCTCAGCCTGGGCAAAAATTTTTCTCTTCAAATATAATTATACAAAAATTATTTATTACAATTTTAAGATATTATTAAAATATAGACTTAAACAAATGACAATGGTGATGTGATCTAATACTAATACTAACAAAACATGGAATATAATAAAATTAAAATATTACAGAATAAAATTAAGTAAGGCTTCTTAGATGATTAAAATCAATATGGCTGCCACTTTTTCATGTAGTCAATATTGTGAAAAAATATATTCAAATAATCATTATAAAACATGTAAAAATCATTGTAAATGGTGGGACATAATTTGAAAAATGAAACCCTAAGAATAAAATTTGACAGGAGTTTATGAAGTGATTTAAAAAGTCATGTCACTTGTAAAGTTTAGCCTAAATCAATTTTAAATTTGTACCTTATAAAACAGTCGCCCTTAACTATAATAACTTCTGTTATAAACATCATTACACTATTAAAATTCTAGGCCTTTCAAAGGCATGCTTCATCCTCAGGAATTCTTGGCCTAAATCACTAATAAAACTGTATAAATAAGTTCATATTTGTATTAAACTCAACTTAAAAATTAATTAATAATAACAATATCAAAGAAAGGTTATAAATTAAAGTTATTTTCCATAAAACTAGATATTCTTCTTGCAATTTTAATATAATATAGTCGTGAAAACAGCTGAAGATGGAAATGAAGCTTTTTCCAATACTGCAGTTCTGTGTTAAAAAACATAGATGTATGAGTTAATAAGAATTCACGATTCATTTGATTCTTATTCTCCTTGCTGTCTAATATTTCACCGACAACAAACTATTATTAATATTAAGGTAGAATTTTTTATCACTCACCTCATATAACAATATGAGGTGAGTGATAAAAAATTCTACCTTAACCCGTTGGGTGGGCGTTACGTGAATATCCGTCTCAAGAAAGCCTTCACTCGGTGGGAGTTACGGATATATCCAACGAGATATATATTATTTTTTTTCTAAGTTAATTGGCGATACAGGAAGACAAAATTTTGAAGATCTGTTCTGTATGGGTATGACATCTAGTGTGATTTTTTCAACCCCCTTTGACCGGTCTCTTAACAGTTTCTTATTACGAGAGTTAAAATCACATATCATGTATGCGCGCAAGAACGGACTAACGTATATCGGTAACTGGCCAGCTATATAACATTCATGATAAAATATTATTCACTAGACGTGTTCAGAAAAAAAACAGACACCATCTGTTTGCTTAACATAATATATCTCTCAACTCAGATTAGCCTTAAACCTTAATGCAAGAACGGTCTAAGTTAATGAAAAAATAATAACTCTGGTACAGTTTCTTGTAACTTCTCATTCACACGTTAAATGAGAGGTCTGTCTTTTATCACATTAGAAAAATATTGCACAAACATTCAATTGGGGTTGCTAACTTTTACCCTCATTCTCCAGTCTTCAAGTAACTAGTTCAAACGTCTTATTTCGCTTCTAGTTTTTTTTTTCACTTCATCATATTTTTTTATAAGCTACTAACAATTTACTGAAAATATGAGTGTTTTCTAAAATGAAGTTATGTAGCATTCATAATACTAACAACACGCCAGTGTTCAATAACGCCACTGATAATATCTGATGACGTCAATAACACTGGGGAACAGTGATTTTGGTGCCTTAATGTTTTCACCTATTTATGGGTATATTTGGGTCACTGATTCCAAAGATGATTTCAGTTTCGTCCTATCAGCTCTAGTTTTTGAGATAGAGTTTATTCAAATTATATACCAGTTCAAAAATACTGGTCCACATATACAACTATATTACTCGCATACAATTAAATACAAAAGAACAAATACTTTCTTTTTCATGAAACAACTGTATCTATATAACTACCATAATTTATTTACACATTAGTCTCGTTAGAATCATTAATTTTCCTCCATCAGGTCGCAGAATCCCGTTTCTGTGATTTCCTCCGATGCAATGATCTTGGACATTCTCGGTGGATGCTCCAACAGTAGTCCGCCATCATATGTATATCCCACCGTCCACGATACCTTTCTTCCATTGTACTTAATTCCTGGTGAAAACGCTCACCCTGTTCCTCACTTACATCTCCAAGATTGTCTGGAAATCGATCCAAATGACTGTGTAGGTAGTGTAATTTGATGCTCATGTTACAACCTAGTGCACAAAAAGCAGTGAGCATATTCTCCACTAGTTCATCACTATTAGGAGACTTATAGTTTCCAAGGAAATTCTTCACTACCATACAGAACGAAGACCATGCGGCTGCTTCAGTATCATTCATTGAGTCTTGAAATTGATGGTCATTAATAAGTTGGCGGATTTGTGTCCATCCAATATACCTGCTTTTATTTTTTCCTTACTCAGTGCAGGAAATTTTGTACATATGTAGCCAAAACATGTTCCATCTCTATTCAACGCCTTGATGAACTGTTTCATTAAACCAAGTTTAATATGCAGTGGTGGCAAGATGATGTTGTTTCTGTCAACCAAAGGTTCTGCAACGATGTTTTTTTCTCCAACGGTCATGCTTTCTCTAAGAGGCCAATGCCTTCTCACCCAATGTTGATCTTTGGCTCTAGAGTCCCATAAACATATAAAGCATGGGTATTTGGTGTACCCACCTTTGTTGTCCTAGAAGAAAATTCACCATCTTGAGATCGACACACATTACCCATTGGTGATCACGGTAAGAGATCTTCTCTAGCACTGTAGCTATTGTATGTTGATTTTCACGCATAGAAACTGAGTGACCAATTGGGATTGACCTGTATATGTTCCCATTATGCAAAAGAACACATTTTAGGCTGCGTTTGGAGCTATCTATAAATAACCGCCATTCACTTGGTGTGTATTTTCTTACACCCAGCTTCATTAACAGTCCTTCAACATTCATACAAAAAACAAATTGATTTTCTACTGTGAAGAATGGCAGGAAGTCTGTTTCTCTTTTGCGATAGACTGTGACCTTTGTTCCCGGTAACAGACATTGTTTCTCTGCCAGCCTGGAAGCTAACAACTCAGATGACTTCTTTGGAAGACTTAGATCCCTTATGAGGTCGTTCAGTTCCGCTTGACTAAAACCGGATGAAACTGATGAAGGTCCTGGGAAATCGCTGTCATTTCCCTCAGAATAGCTTTCAGTTGAATCATCCTCTTCTTCTGGTGACTCTGGAAGACTGGTAAAAATTGGAACAGGTATCTCCTCTGAATGTGGAACAGGGCGTCTTGCGGAGCGTAGATTGGGATATACCCATCTATTCCGGTTTTTGCTATTGATGCCCTTTACATTGACTGAACAAAAATAGCAGTCATCACTATGGTTAATTTGTTCTCGCCAGATCATTGGTTCCCCAAATTTCAAGCATTTCCGTTTCCCATTTGTCCATTGTCGTAGATGCTCTGTGCACGTTTTACATACAATGTGAGGTGCCCAAGGCTTATCTTGATCTCCCAGTTGTACTTTGAAATAGGCCAAATAAGCTCTTCTTACAAAGTCAGTTATAGGTTTTCTTTGTTGAGTGAATGTGTACTCCCCACAGATGAAACAAAACACATCAGGATTATTCACACATTTTCTTCGTGTTGAAGCATGTCAGTCTAGAAAAAAGGATAAACAATTGTCAAATTAGTAAAATTACATATGCAAACGGCAACAACAACATGAATATAACTTGGATTAAATCAATTAGTATTATGCAAACAATCGATTTACAATGGTGGTACATAAGAGCAGTATCATCAATATCTTGCAAACTAGAGCTGCTGCAACAAAATGGATGACATTTTTGGAATCAGCAGTGCCGAAATACCCAGAATCAGGTGAAAAATTTCAGGCACCAAGAAAAAAATATTTTTTTGTTCCCCAGTGTAATCACTATTACTAGAATAAAAACTACTAATTGTACAGATATATATTTTTACGGTATATTAAAGTTCTAAATATAAAAAAAAATGCGATTATTTGTAATAACTCAAAACTGACAGTATTTAGTAACGCCACTGGTCATATGTGTCGTAAAATTTTAATATTTACACAGTGTTAAAAGAGATTGTATATTTACATTATAAACTTCGGAGTAAATTGCCAATATAAATTAATTAATTAATTTATACAATATATCCTAAATGCTTAGTTTATATCGATGTAATACTTGAAATAACGCCACTGATGACAGACACCATGTAAGGCCAGAGTTAACATTTATTACATTTAAGGATTTGCATACTTTTTAATATTCATTATATGTAATATAAATAATGTTTTCCAAATTACTTTTAAATTGAACACGAGAAGACACTTGTGCCGTTTTTGTACTAAAGTTGAAAAAAATAAAAATATGAAATTTCGATTAAAAAATTGACCATATGAAAGAGAATGGTTGTTTTGTATAATATTTGATGGATATGTTACAAATGTTACTCCCTGTATTTTTTATAATATTTTAAATTAAAGGAAGAAAAGGCTCCCCACAGAGCTGTAGAACTGCACTAGCTAGGTCCCCAGTTAAGGGGTTAATGAATATACCTCATAGTGAGAATTCCTAAAATAAGTAGTTATTATTAATATGTTTTTATTACTAATTTATCACTTCTCATTGAAGGATAAATTAAATTTGAAGAGAAAAATTTTTGCCCAGACTGTGACCCGAACCCAGAACCTTTGGTTTACCGTACCAATAGTCTTGCCAACTGAGCTACCGGGGCAAGTTCCAATCTGAATACAAATTTTTCTCTTATGTATATTGTATTCCTGCGCACCAAATGTTTGAAGCTATGGCTTCATCTTTGCAAATGGCGGCCTCTTGGTTAGCTCAGTTGGCAAGAGCATTGGTACGGTAAACCAAAGGTCCCGGGTTCAATTCCCAGTCTGGGCAAAAAATTTTCACTTCAAATTTATTATTAATATTTTTAAAACAATAAATTTATTAGTTTCCAAGCTCCAAGAAATTTGAAATTATTCTTTTCAGAAAATATATACATCTATCCTGAACTAATGTTTTCAAATCATTCTCTATATAATTCTTTTTATTCATAATTTGTAGGATTTACATTGGATGTGCATGCACTGTCTATCCATCTCTTGGGTGGTCTTCCAATTGTTCTTCTTCTGTCCACAGGTCTATCTTCTTAAGCTCTTTTTCAAGTCAGTTGTCTTCCATTCTTTCTATATGACCTTTCCAATATTTTCGTCTGTCTGTAATAAACTTGGTTATGTCTTGAATATGACATTTGTCCCTAATTTCTGTGTTATGTATCTTATCAAATAATGTTTTCCGCTGAGTAGTTCTTAAGATCTTCATTTCACATGTGCTTATTATCTGTATAATTCACTTCCGTCAAATCATGGTTAATGTTATTCTTCAACCTCATTTTACTGGATACTTTCCCTCTGGTTTTCCCACAAGTTTCTTGCCCATCACAATCTGAAACCTAACTGTTTTTGATAATCTTGTTTGTATAAAGATGATTTCGGACACTTTTGAAATCCAGAATGGGTTGAAGCAAGGAGATGCACTATCTCCTCTACTATTTAATTTTGTACTAGAGCATGCCATCAAATCTCTAGAGGATGAAGAAGACCTACAACTCAATAGTATTAATAAGCTGTTAGTTTATGCTGATGATGTAGTACTATTGGCCGATAGCGAGGAGGTATTAAAGGACAACATGCACACACTATTGAGTAACACTAAGAAATTAGGACTGGAAGTAAATATCAATAAAACTAAATATATAGTCACACGTAGAAATACATTATATAATGAAAATGGACAGCTAATGACAAATGAGGGAAATTTTGTTGAATTCAAATACCTAGGAACAATAATCACAAATAGGAATGAGATGCACAAAGAATTAAACATAGGCTCAATTCTGGAAATGCGTGCTATTATGCATTACAGAGACTTTTGATATCCCAACTCCTTTCAAAAAAGTAAATTGAAAATATATAACACTTATTCTACCAGTTATATTATATGGGTGCGAAACATGGATGCTTACTTTAAGGGAGGAAAGGAGACTACAAGTATTTGAGAATAAAGTACTTAGGAAAAATTAGAGCGAATGATTTCATTATCAAGTGCTCGACATTAGATACCAACCAACCAACCAACCAACTTAGGAAAAATTTTGGACCAAAGAGAGATGAACAGACAGGTGAATGGAGAAGACTACATAATAATGAACTACATAATCTTTATAGGAAGCCAGATATAATAAGAACAGCTAAGTCTCGTAGACTGCGATGGACAGGACATGTGACTCGTATGGGGAATGAAAGACGTGCATGGAGGCTTCTTGTAGTAAAACCAGAAGGAAAATGCCCAGTTGGTAGACCAACAATGAAGTGGAAACAATGATTTGAGGAAATTAGATTATACAGGGAATGATTGGAAAGCATTAGCTCAGGATAGGGATGTATGGAGAGCTTATGTCCGTGTGGCCATGAATCTACGGGTTCGATAGTGCCAGTAAGTAAGAGTAAAGATGATGAACTCACTGTTATGTAGTACCTCCAGTCATCTATTGGTTTGCCATGAAGAATACAAGGAAATTGGTTTAGTTGTAATACAGTACATGGTGATGGAAATATAGCAGAATGTGACAGGATAACTATAGGCAATAATTCTTATGAACACATTCAAATATCTGGCTTCAAAATTGTACACATGAAGAAATTAAACCAGGAAATTCAGTTCAATGTCTCATGTTTTCTCGGTCTTTTGTCTAATAATTTAAACATTACATTTTATAAAACAATCTTGCCTATAGTACTCTATAGGTGTGAAACGTGGTCTTTTACATTAAGGGAAGAAAACAAGCTGAAATAGAATACTGTAGTGAATATTCTATTCCATAAGGAATGCAAATGGAGAAAGCTTCACAATGAAGAGCTACATCATTTTTATTGTTGTGCTAATATTATGATGATTTTATTTTAGAAAGAAAAATTATGTTCTTCTAAAATAAAACCATATCCATTTCTGAAAAGTGTTAATTTAAAATATAACATCAGAAATATGATTATTATTATTAAGTATAGAAGAATGAGATGGTCATATCATACAGCTTGAATAAGTGACAGAAATTTTTATTGGAAAAATTTTGGTTTTCTTCCTCCAGTGCTACCAAGTTGTGTTACAAAATTTCTGACATTCTCTCCTGATATTGGTGGAATTGTAACTCACTTCTGAGATTGTGGGACCTGGAATAGGTGGACTTATGTTACTGGGATGATAAATGATAATGAAACACCAGGAGAATCCTTAAACATAAACTTAACGTAAATTCCAGATCATGAGCAGTCCTTTAACTCTTAAATTGGCAATGTACCCTACAAGGTATATTAGTTTAATTTATTTAATATTGTTGATAAAAAAACCAAATGAGTAGAAATTATATCTCTGTTAAATTATACAATATACTATAATATTAATGACCAATTTGACCTATAATGAGATCGGATCAGGCCATTGGGCTTAATCCTTGTTGTTGTTGATGATGATGATGATGATGATGGCTATAATATTAATAAATTACAATAGGAAATAATGTTATGAGGCTCTTCTTAAGAAATAAGGTGAGACTATTACATCTTATCATAAAAAATTAAGTTGTTTTGGATGTGTTTCAATACTCCTGAGCATCATTATCAGCTGTCTGGCCAAGCTGATGATTATGCTCTGGAATATTGAAACATGTCCAAAAGAACCCAAATTTTTATGAGGTAACATGTAACTAACTCACTGGCTCTATCGAACCCATAGGTTCATGGTCACATGGACATAAGCTCTCCATACATCCCTATCCTGATCTAATGTTTTGCAATCATCCTCTGTATAATCTACTTCCTTAAAATCATGGATCATGTTATTCTCCCACCTCATTTTTGGTCTATTAACTGGGTGTTTTCCCTCTGTTTTCCTACAAGAAGCTTCCATGCACCCATAAGTGCCACATGTCCTGCCCCATCACAGTCTATGAGACTTAACTGTTCTTATTATACCTGGCTTCCTATACATATCATGTAGCTCACCATGATGTAGTTTTGTCCATTCACCTGTCTGTTCATCTCTTTTTGACCCAACATTTTTCTCCGATCCGATTGAGGGTCTTTCCACTTTTCAGCGGTTGCTCTTTTACCAGCCGGCTGCTGGCCCTTCACATCCACATGTGTCAATCACAGAGGTAGATGATCAACAGCCAGTGTAGGGGTGACATGTGGTTAGCATGTCGAGTCCCCCACCGCGTTATAGCTGGTTCCTCAACCTGGAGCCGCTACTTATTGTAGCTACCCAATTGCCTCACGATGCTGGGTGGACACCGGTCCCATACTGACCGAAATACCATGAGAAAATTTCTTCCCCCATGGAGACTCGAACCAGCGCAAGTCCCGTAGCTCTGCGCCAAGGCTTCCTACCTTAATCCGCTCGGCTATGGCGCAGGACATTTTTCTAAGAACTTTATTCTCGAATACTCGTAATCTTCTTTCTTCCCATAAGGAAAAATTGCTGTGGTCTGAGTGAGAATCAAACCCGGGACCCATGAAGTATAGTTAGAAGCTCATACCACAACACTGTGAACT
This sequence comes from Diploptera punctata, assembly GCA_030220185.1. Taxonomy (NCBI): domain Eukaryota; kingdom Metazoa; phylum Arthropoda; class Insecta; order Blattodea; family Blaberidae; genus Diploptera; species Diploptera punctata. The sequence continues at coordinate 15,967 of JASPKZ010003729.1, read as the reverse complement.
TTCCACCTTGGTGTAGATGTGAGGATAATATTTAGACAAATATTACGGAACTGGATATCAAATATGAACTAAATTCAGTTATCAATGGTATACAGAAAAATGTTTGCCTAAACTGGGAATCGAACCCCAAACCTTCAGCTTTCCATGCTCATGCTCTGACCACGGAGTTAATTCAGGCTTCCTTCCCATCCAAGCATCAATCCTCCCTTTATCTTGCTCTCTTGGTCCCACATCCAAATGCAATGAATCATTATTTACAAATACACAGTGAATGGTTTCTACTTAAGAAGACATGAAGGTACTTAACACAGTTATAACATTACTTACTTACTCACTGGCACTATCGAACCGTAGGTTCATGGCCGCACGGACATAAGCTCTCCATATATCCCTATCCTGAGCTAATGCTTTCCAATCATTCCCTGTATAATCTACTTCCCTCAAATCATAGTTAATGTTGTTCTCCCACCTCATTCTGGTCTACCAACTGGGCGTTTTCCTTCTGGCTTTCCTACAAGAAGTTTCCATGCACGTCTTTCATTCCCCATACGCGCAACATGTCCTGCCCATCGCAGTCTACGGGACTTAACTGTTCTTATTATATCTGGCTTCCTATAAAGACCATGTAGTTCATTGTTATGTAGTCTTCTCCATTCACCTGTCTGTTCATCTCTCTTTGGTCCAAAAATTTTCCTAAGAACTTTATTCTCAAATACTCTTAATCTCCTTTCCTCCCTTAAAGTAAGAGTCCATGTTTCACACCATATTTATTAAATTAAAATTAATAAGCTTTAGCTTCTTAATATTAATTTAATAAATTCAGTTAACTGAGGATAGGGATCAGTGGAGAGAATTAGTATATATGAAGCTAATGCTCTGGAGTTAACAATAAAGTTATTCTCCTTCTTGCTTCCCAATACTTGGATGTTGTATCTTGATAATTTTGAAGAGCTACAGGGTTTGTTAAATGTTCTCTGTCCATTTCCACACCTTGAGAACACAATACACACTCAGGAGACATTAATACACCATTTCTATGAGATGTTTTTTCCTAAGCAGTCATATCCTGTAGTAAGCCTCAGTATAGCAAACAGATTTTCATGGTAGTTCCGGAATTATATACTGCAGCAACTGATTCTCCGGCCTTGACATTTTCACGACAGTGTTGCTGATATGGATATTCAGTGGGAGTGGCTGCTTTATGTATGCAGTTAGCAGACCTACAGCTGACATCTCAGCAATTTCAAACCTTACTAGCGCGCTATAGCTGTGTCAAGAGCAGTGATTGATTGGGTATCTACTCGAACTACAACCATTTCCTTATTGGCAATAGAGGGCAAATTCTCCCTTTACCCCTCGTATAACCTAAACTTCAGAGCCAGACATATGGCAGCTAGGGTATAGATGGGTTGTGGAGGGAATTAGTGAATGTGACATTGGACCTACAGGTTCCATAAGTCATTGAGTTATGTTTTTAGAGAAAAATGTGTGTTTTAAACATAATTTGATCTTTTTATGCTTTGCCACTGGAAATTGAATGTTGTATGAAATGATTGTTGATAATGTAGCAACCATTAGCATAGATGTAGAAAATTTGCATTTATTTGTATTAGTTGTTTGAACGTGCACAAAGGTGATTCAGAAAGAATTCCAATTTGAGGTATTGAACTTAGAGCCTCGGATAAAAAAAATGCCTGAATTATTACTTGCTATACTTATTTATGTTTCATGTATTCAAAATGAATCCTGACTCATAATAATTCAAAATGAGGTTTTATGGATAAGTTGAGGTATTTATACAAAGGTTAGAATTGTAAACAAATATATGAAAGTCACTTTCCATCCTTACATTGTACATTATTTTATTTCATGTTAAGTCAAATTTAAAGAATAAAGAAGTTGTACAACTCAGTAGTATTAATAAGCTGTAAGCATATGTTGATGATGTAGTATAATTTGATAGCGAGAAGATACTATGGGCTAACATGCACATTCTATTGAGTTAAACCAAGATATTGGGTATGGAAGTTGATATCAATGCATCCTGATTAGTAATTACTGTATATTAAAAAAATAAAGTCTTAATAATCATTACAAAAAGTTTACCATAATAGGGTGTAATAAAAATTATACCAGAAGTCTAGAATTTGACAAAACGTTTTTTTATTTAATGCCCCAAGTTGGCGTTTCAACATTTCTGGTGTTCTCTCCTGGCATTGGCTTAATTGTAACCCACTTCTGAAGTTGGGGTGCCTAGAAGGCAGAGAATTTTTCTCTTCAAATATTCTTAACCTAAATTCCAGACCATGGGCAGCCATAGGAATGATTCCCTTTAAGGAAAAATTCCTATGGTTTGACCGGGAATCAAACCCGGGCCTCACGAACAGTAGTCAGATTTGGATGTTTTGGAGATTCTATGCCACCAACATGGATTCAAATAAAAAAACAGGAATTTATTGTTGTAATATCTGAATAATTGGGGCATGCCGTAGCAAACTGGAAGGTTGAGTGTTTGAGTCCCAGAAGGGTTAGGATTTTTAAAAACTGACCCAAACCTTCTGGTGGCACCATTGCCCTGGGGTTGACTCAGCCTCTAATGGAAATGCATACTAGAATGCTTGTTCTGGGGGTAAAGGCGACCTTCATGCAGGGCTGACAACCCAGCTGACATGAAGTGCTGTCTAGAAAAAGTGGGAGCCTTAACCTCCTATTACCTCAAGAGTCTCCTAATGGCCTGTAGTGGGATCACTTTACCTTTTTGTGTGTGAATAATTAGCTAAGAGAAATATATATGTTAATTTTTTCCCCCCCCCCCCAAAAAAATATGAAAAAATGCCTTAATAGAAAGTGAGAATTTGATTTCAAACTAACCTAAAATCAACATATTTGTAATGTAAAATGTGTATTAGTCATTGCTTAGACAGTGTAGCCAACTTATCAAAAATCCCGCTAACAAATAAGTGAATGCTGAACTAATCTGGTGTAAGAACTTGCCCATTTTCTCACACTAACTTGCCCAAACTAACACTTAACTTGCCCATTTTCTCACCCTTACTTTCCACAATATTATAGGTGGAATCTTGGGATAGAATCCCCTTATATGTGAGTAAACATGTTGACAATTGATTCTAGCAGGAAAATGTGTGTTAGAGTCCAGATTTGTATGTAATTACATATTTTTTCCCTGATATGTACTTTCGTAATAACCAAAAATGTTGATGATTCACATAAATCTAGACCTTATACTCAAGCTTGATATTACATATTTACCCATTACTACATATTTTCTTACATAAAATGGTCTTTAAATGTAAATTCATAATTTTTTTTGTGTACAGTGCTAGGAAAAGGTAAAATCTCTGTATGATTTGTTCTCAAATCTGTTCTGAGGCTCATATGATCAGATCATAGTCATATCACTGTACTTTATCTAGACGATCCTGCTGACAGAGACTACCTCTCAATACACACCCTTTATGATTTTCTAGGGGGGAGGAAATGATATGAAATATTCCACAATTAAAAAAAATGCAAACCTTCATTAAGGTATGTAGTTTTCTTGGGAAACTTTAGTCTCAGTTGTTTTTTCATACCTTACAAAATTGAATGAAATGTTATAAATAGTTTGCCTCCTCCTCCCCTATCACCATGAGGAATGAATGTGAGGGTAAGTGAGAGGTTGAATAGTTTCTACTATATCTAACTATACCAATATAATACAAACAGGGCTCTTAATGTTGTTAAAAATAATACTCTTAAAATTGAATACACTTAAAGAATATTGAACAATATTTCAAGTGCTTGAATATTCTGGAGTGGAGTGAGGAATATCAGGATAGATGATACATGAAATTGAGTGTGAAAATTATGATTTCATCTGAATTTTCAGTTTTTTTTTTACTTAATAGGCCTGTATAAATGTGACTGAATTCAGTGAATGCAGATGAAAATGGCTTTGACTGCCTCATTGTTATCTGCAAAAAAAAAAAGTGGTTGATAACTATGGATGACGCTTTTATCGTAGACGGTAAAATAGTGTTATAGGCCTATACACCTTGTAGCACACAATGCAACAAATAATTGTTGAAGTGCAAGAAAACTGTAAATACTGAATTTTGAGAGTTGTACATAAATAATTTAAACATCTAAAAATATAAGTACATTTATGTGTATATCTGTGAGGTTATATATTCTGCTCTGTTCTAACATATAGTTCTTTTAGTAATATTAGGACCTATATATATATGTATCTTGCTCCACCGCTATGGTCTTTAGGTAGTGTGCTGTCTTGTCATGCAGCAGGCCCAGGTTCGATTCCCGGTCGGAACAGGCTCCTGGGTGAGGTTTTGTTTGGGGGTTTTTCCTCACCTGTAAGACAAATGTCAGGAAGCTTAGGGCCCAATGGTCCCCGAAAATCATCCGGCCATCATTATCATCATCATCCTTATTATCATCGTCATCATCATCCTTCACTGATATGGAAAGCAACGGGAAGGTACCACACCTATAATTCCCTAGTAAAGCTGCAAAGCATAGCATGAAAATGCTATGATTGCAGTGAAAGACCTGCCCTCGGGCAGAATTACTATGGATGGATGGATATATATCTTAAATTAGGTTCAGCACTTACTTCATATATATATGTATATATATATATATATATATATATATATATATATATTCATTATGTATTTTTACAAGAAGATGCTTCTGAATTGTTTGTTACTTTTTCATTGTTGTATAAATATATTAACCTCAACATTCTTATAAAATTAGTGGATTTTAAGACACAAATATCTCATAACAAAACAAAGCAAGGGCAAAAAAAAAACAGTATTTTATTAAAACATAAATTTTGATACTACATAATAAAAATGTAATATTACATAAAAATCCGGACTCTAGTCATCACATTGACCAACTAGATGCTAAAAGTCACTTGTTCTCCAATCGAATATTTCACTGGTCGTACAGTGGCATAGAATAGCCAATGTTTATATTTAACATATTTTTACAAGGTTGTATTATCTGTTTCCTAGCAATGTCAGGTACAACATATCCTGAATTGGAAATTCACTACTTGATAAAACAAATTCAGCATTTCTTTTATTAATATTACACACAAATTTTGGCAACATGCCAAGGAGCATATTATGTATTCTATTAAAAAATTCCACATAAACATTTTTTTTTTCATATCAAGTCTCCTTTGTACTTGTGAAAATCTGAATAAATGCCATCATTATTATAAACTAAGACACCGATAAACTTTTCTAGATTTTTTTTCTCAGTAAACAATTAATTTGTGATCCAAAATATATGACATTTTCATTGGATTTACCATAGAAATTCATATTTAAAACCTTCCACTCTGTATGTGTTCACTGGAAATTTTCTGAGTCACCATTGTAAAAAAGAAAAAACAGTTTGATCAAGTGTAAATCAGCTGAAATAATCGATTTGAATAAACAGTGAAATTTCACTTTAAAAATTCAAATTACATAGAATGTATTGTGTGTTAGTAATAATAATAATTTTAAAATACATATTATATCTATATACTGCAAATAGTCACAATAATTTCTAGTAAAATACAGTACTTTATTATTTAACTAGCTGATTATCTGGCATTGTCCAGTTATTTATTTATCCTCATCTTCTTGTCATCAAATCCGTTTAGTAACTCCCAAAGTTATTGATTTGACACTATTCTCGTTTATTTTAGACTGGACGTAATTATACATCAACCAGCTGTGCACAATTATGTAAGTTTCAAGAAAAATACATTTAAAGTTTGTCAGTCTTCACTATTTGTTGTAGCACCAAATTAACTAATGGATATTGCAAGTTATTTTCCATGTTTGATCAAAGAAAATCACAAATTTCACAAAAACAACGGGAATAATTAACAGTATAATGAAACCGTCTTTAGTATGAAAGAACCCAAGATTATGGCTTTATAAGGTTTTTGCAAGACCAGTATTAAGATGTGGTAGTGAAGCATGGACAATACAAAGAAGAGATGAAAGCCGAATAACAGCAAATGAGATGTGATTTATGCGCTGTACAGCAGGTTATACAAAGTGGGACCATAAAATAAATTAGGAAATTACGGAAGAGTTGGCGGTAGAACCCATCCTCCACCATATACAAAACTACCAGAGCAACTGGAATGCTCATCTTCAACGAATGCCATATCATAGAATTCCACAAGCCATGCTTCGTTACTGTCCCCAAGGCAAAAGATTGCTGGGCATCAAAGAAAACGCTGGATGGAAAATTCCTCTTTGACACATCATAACAGGCCACATGGCCTAATACTTGCGTGGATGATGATGTGATTTTTCATGTTTGACAGTTATACATGAACAATGTAAGAGCAGGAACATTTGGCGCTTAGCTGCATGATGCAAAATGTATGCTAATGAATACATGCAATTTCTTAATATCAATGTAGAACCCCTGAGCCTATATCTAAATCTGGTAACCGCTGATTTAAGAGAGAGCTGCACACCAGAACTATGACAGAACTACCATTAAGCTTGTAATATCAGTATTCTATAATTTATACAATATTTATTTTGTATTGTCGTTGAAATAATTTTCTTAACTAACTCACTGACATCGAACCCGTAGGTTCATGGCCGCACGGACATAAGCTCTCCATACATCCCTATCCTGAATTAATGTTTTCCAATCATCCCCTGTGTAATTAATTTCTCTTAAATGTTATTCTTCCACCTCATTCTCGATCTATCAACTGGGCGTTTTCCTTCTGGTTTTCTCCTATCAGAAACTTCCATGCACCTCTTTCATTCCCCATATGTGCCACATGTCCTGCCCATTGCAGCCTACGAGACTGTTATTATATCTGGACAAATGTCAGGAAGCTTAGGGCCCAACAGTCCCCGAAAATCATCCGGTCATCATCATCCTTATCATTATCATCATCCTTCACCGGTGTGGAAAGCAACGGGAAGCTACCACACATATAATTTCCTAGTAAAGCTGCAAACCATAGCATGAAAATGCTATGATTGCAGTGAAAGATCTGCCCTTGGGCAGAATTACTATGGATGGATGGATTACATCTGGCTTCCTATACATATCATGTAGCTCACTATTATGTAGTTTCCTCCATTCACCTGCACATCTCTTTTTGGCCCACAAATTTTCCCAAATACTCGTAATTGTCTTTCCTCCCTTAAAGTAAGAGTTCTTGTTTAGCATCCATATACTATAACTGGGAAATAACTGTTTTATATATTTTCAGTTTAACGTTTTTTTTTAAAGGAGTTGGGACGACAAGAGTCTCTAATGCATAATAGCATACATTTCCAGAATTGAGCATATGTTTAATTTCTTTGTGCATCTCATTCCTAGTTGTAGTTATCGTTCTTAGATACTTGAAATCAGCCACTTTTTCAAAATTTCCTTCATTTGTCATTAGCTGTCCATTTCCATTATTTGACTAATAAGTTAAAATAGTAAAAACTTTTACTAGAGATATCGGTCATCCTCAACAGAATAAAGTTCTATTAAAACATTCTAGGCATATCAGAACTTGTTCCATATTCAACAGCTGACTATGTAAATTGTTTGGTGTGATGCAACAGGCCTATAAGGCCCTTGGCCTCACGTCCACATGTGTTAATCACAGAAGTGGAAATGATGATAAATACAAATTACATTGCCCAAAAAAATTAAGGGTATATCGGTCTGTCTACGAAACACTCTAAATGTTGTCTGACCTGTTTATTTAAAGTAAGAAGAACATAAACAAGTTAATTTCATTTTCATGACAATGTAAACAAAATGAAGCATTCTTCAGAACATTCAACAATGCCACTCGTAGATGGCGTTCCCGCGCTGTAGTCGAGTGGTTAAGACAAGATGCCTTGGCGCAAAGCTACAGGACTTGCGCTTGTTCGGATCTCCATGGAAGAAAGAATAAATATTCTTATGGAATTTCGGCCAGTATGGGACCGGTGCCCACCCAGAATCTTGAGGAATTTATGTCGCTACAATAAGTAGTGGCTCTACGTTTAGAAAACCAGCTATAACGACTGGGGGACCCGACATACTGACCACACGTCACCCCTACTCTGGCTGGATGATCTGTAATTAACACACCTGGATGTGAGGCGAACAGTCGGCTGGTAGGCCAAGGGCCTTCTAGGCGTGTTGCGCCATGGAGGAAATTCATAGATGGAATAGAAAGTTCAAATCATCAAAGAGAATAAACACTTAAGATGTCTGATAACCTAAGGCTAGAACAACTTCACATCTATTGGTCATGGACAGCATAAGATTTTTTTTTTTGCAAATGCCCCAGTTTGTCTTTTGACATTACTGGTGTTCTCTCCTGACATGGCGTACTTGTAACCCACTTCTGAGATTGGGGCACCTGGAAGTTGTGGTTACGTTGCCCCGATGATATGATGGGTGATAATGATAATGGTGCACCAGGAGAGTTCCTAATCCTAAGATTAATATGAATTATGATGATTGCGATGGCCATGTGATTTCGGGGACCGTTTGGGCCTTAAAGTGTTCCTGACATTTGTCTTACAGTTGAGGAAAACCCCCGATGAAAACCTCACCCAGAAAAACTGTCCCGACCGGGGATCGAACCCGGGCCCGCTGCATGGCAAGGCAGCACACTACCTCGAGACCACAGCGGTGGACTGGACAGCATAAGATTGTTTAGGCATTCCTGAAGAATTTTACCCCATTCTTCGTGAAGACAGTCCTATAACTGCTTTAAGGCCAACGAAGTTTTCTCGATCAACAATCCTCCTTCCGAGATATCCTGAGTTGAGATCTGGAGATCGAGCTGGTCAATTCATTTTCTGATATCTTCCTCACCAAGCATAGTGATCACCTACTCTCCTGTATGTAGTCGCACATTGTTGTTCGTAAAAACAAACGACACACCAATTGCTCCCTCATAAGGAACAACTATGGGTCTGAGGATTTCGTTCCTGTACCCGAGCTATCAGAGACCTTTCACGGATAACATACGACCTCCAATGCTGATGCCTCCCCAAACCAATATCTCTCCTTCACTATAAGGGTGCCTTTTCATACCAAAATCTGGGATGTTTCTGGAACCTCGATTTCTCTAAATAACTACAAGTTGTTTGTCAAGGTGTAGACAGAAGTGTCATTCGTCAGAGAATAGAATTGTTTGCCATTGTACTCAACCCAAGTTTGATGATCTTCGACCCTTTCTCTACTGTCTCTTAACAGCCGTTCTAAGAGGAATATTTCTCATTGGTCATTGGGTATGAAGTTCAATTTAATGTTCATTATTTCGAATCGTTTGTGGAGACACATCTGCGAGTCGTTAAAAGAAACTCCCGCTGAAATTGGGTGTTCCGATTAATCAAAAGCCCTAGGTGGTAGTGTTGATCTTGGACGACCTTGTCCTAGTCTGTCTGTCCTCACAGTTCAAGTATCTCTGTAACGCGTCCATAATCTGCTGATGACACTTTTTGTGAAACTACTAACATATTGGGTCTTCCTGCTTTGTCTATCCTTTTGTAGCATGCCGGATTGCTCTCCAAGTTGAACTTGGTTCCAACTGACGGCGTCGATTCGTGTTATGAAAGTACACTTACCCGTTTTAAGATTTCAAACAAACAACCCTTAAATGCCGACTTGTATATATACCCGGTGGAGTCACCATGGTACGGCCAGAATTTTAAAGCTTATTGACTAATTTAATCCGTTAATTTAAAATTTTGAATTTAAATATAACTATTTCTTTAACATAGCCCAATTTGTTGACAAGAGTTATTGACAAATGACAGTACACTTGTATTATCCTTTAATTTTTTGAGCAGTGTATATTACACGTAATACTCGCAATAATAATAATAATAATAATAATAATATAATAATAATAATAATAATAATAATAATAATAATAATAATAATAATATATGATAATAATAATAATAATAATAATAAATAAATAATAATATAATATTGATGTAGGCTTTCACGGCCGGAGTTAGTATGATGATCTTGTAGAAGATGTTGGCTGTGGTCTTGAGACTTGTAGTTCCCCGACATTTTGCCAGAGACTGCGTTCGGAATCCTGACGAAACGCCGGAAACTACAAGCCTCAAGGCCACAGCCAACAGCCCGGAAATCTACAAGATAATAATAATAATATCCAACACAAATGGACTTCCGGGGATAATCAGCAAGGATTTCGAGGAGAGAGAATTGAAGATACCTAGCAGAAAATATTAAACACATTTAAAATGGTTTGGACATATGAAAAGGATGAACGGAGACAGATTATCGAAAAAAAAATTATGAACGAAAATAAATGGGAAAAAGGAAGAGGGAAGACAAAAACTAAAATGGGTATAATATGTAGCCAGAACAACGAAAGAAATATGCTTGGAGGAAGGGGCATGCAAAATTAGAGAGGACTGGAGATTGGCTATATACTCTTGAAATGAGAACAGGAAAATGGCAAAGACATAGTAAAACCTGAGAATAAATAAATAATTAATATAATAAATACACACAATTTCAATAGACATGAATAGCTATAGTTCTTCAAATAACCTTGGATATAATATGAATTATTAATGTTACTGATACAGTTGCCAATAAGTTACATCAACAAGCAATATATCAAATATGCAAATGTATTTCTTTACCTCACACAAACCTTGATGTGTCACCAATAATTTATGATAGAAATCTATGAGTAATATTCTAGGAAAAACGTGCATAACACATCAGTTTCATAACGAAATATACTTATATACTTTCTGTATGAAGGGATTTATTCGAAAACTCTGGGCACAAGTGAGAGACTAATACCACATTCGAATGAACTTTAAATGAACTGGGTATCGGAGTTATGAAAAGCTTCTATAATGTTTGACTGTAATGTCCACCGCTGTGGTCTCGAGGTAGCGTATTGCCTTGTCACGCAGCGGGCCCGGGTTCGATCCCCGGTCGGGACTAGTTTCCTGGGTGAGGTTTTTCTTGGGGGGGTTTTCCTCACCTGTAAAACAAATATCAGGTCCCTGAGCATCATATGGCCATCACAATCATCATCATTCATATTCACCTTAGATTAAGTTTAAGATAAGAAATCTCCTGGTGTATCATTTTCATCATCATCGCCTATCATATCATCGGGGCAACCGTAACCTCGCCTTCCAGGCGGCCCAACCTCAGAAAGTGCATTACAATTATGCCAATGCCTGGAGAGAACACCAGAAATGTCGAAAAGACAACCTGAGAGATAAAAAAAAAAGATTGGCTATAATAGCTACTTTTAACGCAAGTTTGTAGTGGTTTATAGGAAGTTCTGACGCCAAATGGTTACATTTCTATATAGTGCTCTTAGAAGAGGCCAGTAGCCGTCTGGTAGGCCAAGGGTCTTATAGGCCTATCGTGCCTGAAATAGCACTAGTAGAGTTGTAAGAAGAATGTAGACACACATAACGTTTTGGTGCAAGATTCGTTTTGAAAATGAGCTCGTTACGTGAACTATTCAATTCGTTGAGGATAGGGAGGATCTTAACAAACGCACATGGATTGTAATACCGACGACTACTGACAATGTATTATTAAAAAAGCAAAAAAAAAAAAAAAAAAAAAAAGCAGTTACTGTTGTAGACGATATGGAATACAGTTAAGGATCCTTATTCGCGGTTCCCCTATTCGCGTTTTCATTATTCGCGGGTTAAAAAATTGTGACACGTATTCGCGGCATAAATATTTCATTATTCGCGGTACCAGTTGGTATATTAGAAGGATTACTATTTTTTATTAACGCATCTGCAACTTTTCTACTACAGGCACGTGCCAAGGCGGCTTTTACAAAGAGTGATTCAAACCTAACGGACAAATTAATATCAAAATAAAACAAACCACATTGTCACTAAGGCTAAAGTTCGTTATTAAAGCCACCGCCGCAGTATTTCACGTGCCGCTATGTCCGTTGATAAGTGCTGCCCTCGCCACGATCGGTGTTTTATTGTTTCAACTTGTCATTCGATGCAATAATTTTGGTTGAATAACACGTGTCTCTTTTGCTTTGTTGCCAATTTATAATGTTGAGTAAAAGGAAAGAAAATTAGTCCCGAAGCGGAAAAGTAGTAGTGGTACCACTTAAAGTAAAAATATAAATGCTTGGCCGTTTACGCGTTGGCGAGTCGTTTGCGTCTGTATCACGCTGTTTCAATGATAATGAATCAACTGTACGATTCATCAAGAAATCGGAAGACAAATAAGGAATTCTATCGCAGAATTCACAGCTTAATATCAATCTGAATTGAATGACCTTTTAAAAGCAGCAAAACAGGAAAAAAATTACTAAGTTATTTAAGCCCTTTCCTAAGCCTGACAATAATAATTAATAGAAATTGTTCAAAATCTCTCATTAATTGATTTTATTTTTATAATTTTTATTTTATTTTGGAACCCTGGAACATATCCCCTATATACCCATATAAACTACCATTCCATATATATGCGGAACATATCCCCCCACGAATAAGGAGCTTTTACTGTACTAAACATGTACTCTTAATTAAAGAGAGGAGAAAATATTACAAGTATTAGAGAATAAAGTGCATAGGAAAAATGTTGGACCAAACAGAGACAGACAGGCGAATTAAGAAAACTGCACAACAGTGATCTTAATTATCTTCATGGGAAATCAGACACAATAAGGACAGGTAGGCCTAAGTCTCGTAGACTGCGATGGCGGATATGTGGTTCGAAAGGAGATTAAAATAAGAGCATGTAAACTTCTTGTAGGAAAGCCAGACGGAAAGTGTCTAGTAAATAAGTCAATAATATGATGAAAAAATAATATTAACCATGATTTGAGGGAAACAAATGTTAAGATATCAACCTGCAGGAAGAAGAAGACCAGGACGTCCACTCAAAAGACTTTTGGATGGTGTTTCTCTTGAGACCGAAACAGGTCAACAAATGACCTAAATTCGTGAATGTACTATGATGATGATTATTTGAGGGAGTTAAATTATACAGGGAATGATTGGAAAACATTAGCTCGTATACATATGCTGTAATAATTTGCACTACAATAATCTACGAAAATATTGAACTTACTGATTCAATAACCCATGTAGTTATCCAACACCAATTAAGTGTCTGAAGAAGAGATTGTTACGCTAATTTACATCTGTTTCTTTTTCAATTTAGAATATACTCATTAAGTAGAGTAGCCATAGCCGATCCCAAGTCTGCTGAGAAAACATGAGAGTGAAGAGCTAGCACCTCATTAAAAAATGGTTTATCTGGTTCGGTACCGTGAGATATTAGGATATTAGGTACCTTACAACGGCCCCCTACCTTGGATAACAGGTGAAGGAGGTCAACGAATCTGATGGTGAACGAAGACTCATTATCTACTCCTGAATAAAAAAAAAACTGATGACTGATGAGTGTCTCTTCATGATAGTAGAAGCAGAGTTATTATTGTCAGTACTGTGCAGAAGATATAAGTTATCCTGGATTGATTTTTAATATTTTATTGGCGAGTCAGCAAGATCGTAATGTGGAAGGCAAGAGGATATCGCCCATTATTCTCCCTTGTGTAGGAAAAAAAATGGATATACTAGGACTATGAGGACTATCAAGAAACCAAAAGGATAGCTAAAAGAAGAGAAAAATGGTTCACTGACAAAGCATTGCCTTTAGATGATGGTGACATTAAGTAGGTATTATTACCAATTACAACATGGCAATTACTTCTCATCATAGGTCTGTCAGAGCACATAGGTGATATAAATCTTTACAGGCGTGCGCATTTTGATTATCATTTTCGACTTTTGCTATTACCTTTGCTTTCATGTTTTTTATTCTGGTTACATTTACGCATGTTTAATACTCTGTGACATTACGCGCTAAATCAGACAGAATTGACAGATAGCAATTTTGTAATAATTTTTTGCAGATATTTGAAGAAGAGACAGTAATTATTTTTACATACGACAAGCGCTTAGTGATAATTTGGAAAAATGGAGCAAGACCCAGAGAGAAAAAGACGAGTGATTTTAGGATACAGAGAAATTATTGAAGATGCAATGGAAGTTCGTAAGTATTTTAATATCCAGTGCAGGACTCAACTATCCAACAAGTGACAATTTCTATAAAACCGTAGAATACGGTAGTTGTTTCGGCGACTTTACTGGTGTAGAAAGGTATCACGGAAAAACGACTCAACAGTAGATTAGCTTTGCCTTGATATTCCATAGTATATTCTTGTAATACTGTTATTCTACGTACTTCTGCATTTACTAACATTTTGTAATATTTTACACATTTTCAACTATACTTATAACATTGCAAAAGTTTGAAATAGTACGAAATGTTAGTGAAGATGAAAAAGTACATAGAGTAACAGTATCATAATGTAATAGGCCTATTGAAGATTATAGAACAAGATATTCTAAAGAAGAGCCGATACCACTTTTGAATTAGTTCAATTCATTGTACTATAATGCAATATATAACCTTACCCACCACTTATATACAGTTATGTCTGAGAAATCATAAAGACCGAGAATCTAAAGCAGGGCTATTCTGGCAGAAGTTTCCATTAGGTCACTGAAAACAACTTTTGAAGATTATTGGGTCATGATTTCATTCCAAATAACATTTCTGGTTCAGCTCTAGAGTACTTTGTCCTATGATTTTCCATACATTCATATAATGGCCTACTGTTACTCTACTTACTTTTTTTGTCATTACTAACATTTCATGCTATTTTAAATGTTTTGCATTGATCTTATAACTTTTTTTTTACTATTAAATATTTATCAAAGTATGCAATTTGTTGCATTTATCTCTCAACGATTTTGTCCAAGTTCTACAGAATCGTAGTGCTCATGCACAAACATAAAGAAACTTCTGCCCGATGATGGAATATCTGTGAAATTAGAATGACCAACATTTCAATTGATTCCAAAACATATTTTAAGAAATATATGTTTATTCAATTCATTTGGAAAAACTGCACTTAAACTAGCGTGAAATATTTTCAAAGTCTTATAGGACAAGAGTGCGCATGCGCCAGAGTATATAGAGCCAGCGATAACCCACAATCGAACCACATATCGATTATCATCTTTGATTACTATTCATCGCTATGAAATTTAAATGACCAATATTTGCAATTAATCCCCAAATCTATGTTAAAAAATATATTAATAATATTAAAATTGCCAAGTGTTTATTAAAAATGGGTGTACACTTACTTATCACTCCCTAATGCTGATCCAAGCAGCGATAACCCAAAACAGCGATAGAAAAATCATAGACTAAGTAATATACTCTGTGGAGAAAATAAGTTAGCATCACAATATTCTCTAACAGTGTCATAATATTGTGATTTGTATATTTAAATAAATACTTCAAAATTGTGTAATAATGTTATAAAATTGTTTAAAAAGTTTAAAATTAAAACATTAAATAATGTTAGTAAATACAGAAGAAGAGCTATAGTTTACGACAATATAACTGAAAAATCAAGCGCTAGTAGAAGTGCAGTTGAGCCCAAACTTTGTTGTCACTAAGCCTAAAGTTTATTTTTAAAAGCTGCCACCACTGTATTTCACATGCCACTCTTGCCATGATTGGTGTTTGTTTCAACTTGTCGTTCATTGCAATAATTTTGATTGAATAACACGTGTCTCTTCTGCTTTGTTCCCATTTTATAATGTCGAGTAAAATGAAAGAGAAATTAGTTCTGAAGTGAGAAAAAAGTAGTGTTGTCACTTAAAGTAAAAATAGAAATGCTTGACCGTTTACGTGTTGGTGAGTCCTTTGCATCTATATCACGCTGTTCACTGTTTGAATGTTAGGGAATCAACTGTGTGATTTGTCAAGACATCCGAAGACAAAATAAGGAATTCAGTCGCTGAATTCACAGCTGAATATCATCTGAATTGAAAGA
>JASPKZ010003728.1:0-65252 GCA_030220185.1 Diploptera punctata | reverse complement strand
CCTACCAGCCAGCTGTTGGCCTCACATCCAACATATGTTAAATAAGATGTTGATTGGGCACCTGTCCCATACTGGCCTAAATTCCATGAGAAAATTTCTCGAACTAGGGCTAGTCCTTTAGCTCTGCATGGTTTAACCGGTACTACTACTACAATAATATTATAGTATATATGTACTAATACTACTGCTAGTACTGCGACTATTAATAACCCACTGACTTATCGAACCTGCGCGGACATAAACTTTCCATAAATCCCTATCCTCAGCTGTTTTCCATTAATTCCCTGTATAATCTATGTCCCTCAAATAATTGTTAATTTTATTCTTCTACCTCATTCTTGGTCTACTAACTGGGTGTTTTCCCATCTTGTTTTCCTATAAAACAAGATTTCATGCTCCTCTTTCACTCTCTATTCGTGCCACATGTCCCGCCCATCGAAGTATATGAGACTTATCTGTTATTATATCTGGTTTCCTATAAAGATCATGTAGCTCACTGTTTTGTAGTCTTCTCCATTCGCCTGTCTGGTCATGTATCTTTGGTCCAAAAATGTTTTCTAAGAACTTTATTCTCAAATACTCGTAATCTTTTCTCTTCCTCTAAAGTAAGAGTCCATGTTTCACGGGGAGAATAACAGTTTTATATATTTTGAATATAATTTTTTTTTAGAGAGAAGTTGGGACGGCAAGAGTTCGTGCAATATATAATGTCATGCATTTCCAGAATTGAGCCTATGTTTATTTTTTGTGCACCTCATTCCTATTTGTAATACGTATTATTGTTCCTAGGTATTTGATTTCAGTCGTTTCTTCAAAATTTACCGTATTTGTCATTAACTGCCCATTTCCATTATATAGTGTATTTCTGTGTGATCATATATGTCCACCGCTGTGGTCTCGAGGTAGCGTGCTGCCTTGTCACGCAGCGGGCCCGGGTTCGATCAGACAAATGTCAGGAAAACTTTAAGGCCCAAACGGTCCCCGAAATCATATGATGTCATCATCCTTATCATTATCACCATCATCCTTCACCGGTGTGGAAAACGGGAAGCTAACACACCTACAATTCCCTAGTAAAGCTGCAAGCATAGCATGAAAATGCTTTAGTATCTCCTTGCTATCACCTAATAATACTAAATAATCAGCATAAAATAACTTATTACTACCATTGAGTTGTAGACCTTCACCCTCTATAGATTTGATGGCATGCTCTAGAACAAAATTGAGTAATAGAGGAGATACTGCATCTCCTTGCCTATAACCCATTGTGAATTTCAAAAGTTTCTGAAAACTGTTTGTTTACATTCACTCTGCACTTTGTACCATTTAGACATTTTAGGAATTCCGAACTCCAGCAGGATACTATATAACTCTTCTCTCTTAATTGAATCATATGCCTCTTTGAAGTCGACATATATTTCATGCTCAGTATCATTATATTCCCATTTATTTTCTAAAAGCTGTCTTATACAGGGAAGTTCGGGTAATGTGAACCCTTCTGTTAATACCTTCTTTAATTGGTTCTGCCCTCGAACAGAAGATATATTAAATTCTTCCTCTCATCAACTTTGACGGATTCAAGGCCAGTTTCTTTTATTCTTTGTGCGAAGAAGGGTTTATTTACGATATTTATGAAAATGACCACTTTAAAAGTTTTTCAATCTAAGTATCAATTCTTAATTTCTACTATTGAATATTACAAATGTTGAAAAGCTCCTAAATATATTATGTAGATGCTGTTTTAATATACTTACGGGTTTGGTTTGATGTTATGTAACATGGTGGCTGTATAAAATAATTAAACATAACTAAGGAATTCAGTTAACGTAGACGCTCTGGGTCCACTTTACACGAATAAGTATAATTTATCAACCAGGATGCTATCTGTAAAAACCATTCACTTAGTTAATTTTATTTAATATCATTGTAATTTTGCTAAACCCAAAGACCGTCGCTTTCTGCAGAAGAATGACGTGCGAATGTTATAATCAACAATAATTTTTCAAAACATTAAACAAATATCAAAGCTTTTTAATTATGATCAGTCATAAATATTTTCAGTTTAATCTATGTCTGTCTGTATAAATTAATAGAGTAAATAAACTTAAAAATAGACTAAAAGCTAAGGTGGACTCTAGGGTCCACTTTATCCGAATATGAAAGTTAAAGGAACCTTTCTTTAATATAAAAAGTTCATAAATTATGAACATCTTTCCATATTTGAATAAAATAACAATGCTATTTCATAGTTACAACACTAATGATAATTTAATTAAATTAAACTGTAAGTTTTATTTTTATTTAATTAAATGAGTTATGGATTTTCATCAAGTAAACACCAATTCAATTGATTACTAATGATATCCACTGTAATTAAACAAATTCAAATCCCTTACTTAAAAGAAGAAAACAAATTCAAAACAGGGTTCCAAATTACCCGAAGTGTATCTACTAAATATCTGATCTATTGTAGAGCTGTTTCTTCTAAATCCACATTGGTGATCAGTCTGATCACCTATTACGTCGTCAATATAGGGAGCAAGTCTGGATACAAATATACTTGTTAGAACATTGTACGATCGGCCGCGTAGACTAGTGGCTATGCTCCTTGCCTCTAATCCTGAGGTTCGCGGGTTAAAACCCAATTGATTTTTTTAGGACGGAAAATCCTAGTCCTCCGGAAGGGACTGAAGTCTGAAGATTTTCAGGTTCGTAAAAGATCCTTAAGCCTGAATAATGTCTCTAAGCAAAATTTACTGAATTTTCCTATCTTAGCACTACCTTAATTTTTTAGATGTCACTATGAGGCGAAACGCTGACACTCGAGAGGCACGGGGAATTGCAAGCTATACAATGGCTTACTATCTGAAAATATAGGAACAGTCCATGATGTCACTCACATCTGCAGATTATTTCAGGCGTATTCAGTTTTATGTTTTATATTTTGTGTTTTACGGTAATTAAATTTGCTCTTCTCATTCAGTTTAGTTACTTTATATTTTAATGTTTGATAGTTCAACGTGAGGTGAGGGTGGTAATTAAAATATTTTGTAGTGTGTCCATCAGACTCGGAACTACCACGCCCGCTCAACGTCTAAATGAAGGTAAGTTATAGTACAATCCTTCATGATATAATGTGCTAAGTATGAAATACCTACTGCTTTCATACATTTCGTCTGTGGACTATACCTCTATGATTAGCACATGTAGATGTGAGTCCAGCAGACGGCTGGTAAGCCAAGAGCCTTCTAGGCCTGACGCGCCATGGACATTTTTCACAAGCAGTAGTGAAGGCTGTAGAAGCAGCTTTGAAAGATCTGTAAAACAAATAATGGTTCCTAGCATGTGTTTGCAGATTGGCAGAAATGCTGGGATAGTTGCATTGCATTAAAAAGGAGACTACTTTGAGAAGGATTCTGAGCATGAGTAAAGATAAGTTGCCAAAGAAAATTATCATTTGGTGTTTTTATTATTAATTTAACACTTCTCACTGAAGGTAAATTATATTTGAAGAGAAAAATTATACGCTCAAACTAGAGTTTGGACCCAGAACCTTTGGCTTTTTAGGCCAATGCTCTACCACTGAGCTACCTGAGAAACTCCAATCTAAACGCAAATACATCAAAAGGAGCCCTACTGGCTTTATAAAGTAATGTTCAATTTCCCAATAAATGTCTTCTTAAACAAGAAGCCGCCATTTGTGTGATCGGGCAAACGCTCGTAGCATTCGGCGATCGGGGATTAACAGAGTATAAGAGAAAAAATTGCGTTTAGATTGGAGTTTCTCAGGTAGCTCAGTGATAGAGCATTGGCCTAGAAAGCCAAATGTCCGGATTCAAACCCCGTCTGAGCGTATAATTTTTCTCTTGAAATATAA
Source organism: Diploptera punctata (assembly GCA_030220185.1). NCBI lineage: Eukaryota > Metazoa > Arthropoda > Insecta > Blattodea > Blaberidae > Diploptera > Diploptera punctata. The sequence continues at coordinate 61,375 of JASPKZ010003728.1, read as the reverse complement.
AATGGTCATTATTTATTTAACAGCCCCCATAAGGCCCAAAGGTCGAAGGAACTTGTGAAAGGGGGGGGGAAGAGACCATAACAGATCATTAGGTCTAATATGCGAAAGATGATAATGAGGCTGTAATAAATTCAAAGCATGACAACTCCGAAAGTCAAGGAAACAAATTATTTCTATCATTTACTAGTTGATGAAAGCATGTAATTAGTGTGACATAGTCCCTTAACCTTATTTTGAGTTTTCTTAACTGAGTTTTGTTACTTTTCATGGCAAGATTTCACATTGTGATCCTGCTATACGAAAATCAGACCGCGGAACCTGATTTATTTCTATTAAAGTTTAGTATAACTGAAAAAGTACTCCTAGATTTTCATTATCATTCATCACCTATGATATAATCGGAGTAACATAATTCCGCCTTTCAGGCGCCCCAACTTAAGAAGTGGGTTACAATTCCACTGTATATATTACGAACTTTTTTTTTCAGAAAATCCCCTATACCTTATAGATTTGAAATAATGTATAAGATACTATTGGAATACATTAAAAAAGGTAAAGGCTTATAATGGATCAATGTATGAGGAAATTATTCAATTACATTGAGTACAGAATATAATGTTTATATATTTGTGGCTTATAGCATATAAAATATTTATCACCAACAAAATACGAAGTACAAATATACAACACCATTCCTCCACCTAAAACCTCACAGAACAGTTTAGGATCACAACTGACTAGATACACAAACCCAAATCATTCATATTACTCTGCTCTTTCTGCATACACAATTAATTTAAATTAATCGGAACTGGGCAAAACATCCCACATTCACATAATTAGCTCACAGGTATTAAACCTGTGAGATGCTACATAAAAAAAGCAGTCATAAAAAATATATTACATCTTTAGTAATGAAATTGTTTTGCAACTTATTCATTATAGTTGACATTTCTTCAAATAAAGCACTGGCTACCCTATTTAATAACTATTACTCTTGGCTGCTGTTCATGTGAAAGTGGGAATTCTCAAATTATAAGCTATATGCTTAATGTACTCACTTGCTTTATGTAGGACAGCAGTTCCCCGTTTATTTCTTTATCAGAATCTAAGGATTCTGAAATAAATTCTATTATAATAAATATTTGCACTTACCCTGTGTAACATGCAAAACAGCATTTACATTCACCAATGTATTATATTTCTCTAATGTCTTCATACAATATTGTATAGATGTTGTCAAAGAAAACTATACTAATATATTATTTATTAAAACAATACAAGACTCCTGCAAGATACCCTGATATAATTATTGATAATAAATTACAATAGGGAGTAACATTAAGAAGTTCTTCTTAATAATGTGTATCTGGTCATCTTATCTCATACACTTGACCATTAGAACGAAAGAACACATTAGAAATGTAAAAAATTGAGAAATAGAAAAATCTGCAGTAACTGTCCATGTCTTGTTAAAAAACATAAAATCGATATAATCACTGAATTATTGAAACAGTTAGAAAACTCTAAAGAGCTCACCATTTGGGAGAAGATCTACATCCAGAAGAATAAAAAATAGGAGGAAAAAAGAGTTGATTTAAAAGTTCTTCAGTCAACCAAAAGATGGAGTAGGAGTACACATCCAGGGCTAACAACATACAATTCAATAGTCTGGACAAGCTGATGATGGTATGGACAACATATCGAAACATGTTATATGAAACACAAATATTTATGAGGTAAGATAACCAGATTCTCCTAATTTAATAATTATTGTGTGATCTACAGGGAATTATTGATGTATGGAAACAGGGTTAGGCAGAAGATATCTGAGGTTTGAGGATTGTTGGTAGTGATACTGTTATAGAAGAGTTAGAAATGACATGACCTTGATTTACCAATTGGAATGATGCATAATACAGATTATAATTAAATATCACAACAGAAAAAAATAGTATAATATTTTGATATTCTAAATTTGATATCAGTTCTTTCAACCACTGCCTCAGAGTATGGAAGACAATTCAATTGATGTTGGTGAGAAATTCTACAAAGTAATGATTATCTCTTCCATACTAAAAACTTTGATAAAGGTAGTACAGTTTTTTTCATCTACAAGGAAATTAAAGTTCTAATTCAAATCTCATACAGTACTTCATTCGTCTAAAGTTAACATTTGTTTAATCACTTGAACATATTTAAATATGTAATTGATTTGAAAAGAATGAAAATTAAAAAAAAAGTATTTTTTTATTGACTGTTCATTGCTGAATATCAATAAAGTAAAAATTAAATATTTAGAAATGATGGTATGTGAAGTTGAAAATACACACCACAATATTGCACAAATCAGGTTTCTTCAATCATAATGAACATCATACCTTACGTACACTTTTTGAATCCTTCTGCTAGTTAACATCAATACGTAGGGCAAGCTAGCTTCAAGAGCAAGAAAAACAATAGTTCGAGTGTAGGGTTATTCTAACACTACGAATCCCAAATGATAACACTGGTCAACATAATTTTTGTCTCATGAGTACCAATAGTTGTACTTAATGCAGTTTTTTATCATGTTTTCAAATATGTATTCTCACTCACCCACAGTTTTTTTTTATTTCAATTTCAATTAATGGATTTAAATAATTATTTTTTTAATAAACGTTTTTTCGTCCATTGTAAAATAAAACCAAATGAGCTAACTCAAATGGTACCATTGCTACTGTTGTGCAGGTTCAGACATGTATAGACATGTACAGACATGCACAAACATGATCTAGGGTAGCATGCATTCATTAGAACACTGTTTTAGTTGTGAGATAGCAGTGAACCAGTAAACACGTAATTTTGAGTGCATTGTGTCTGGATTATTGTATATTACATATTTACAAATGTAGGTTGGTTGGTTGGTATCTAATGTCAAGCACTTGATAATGAAATCATTCGCTCTCTTGCACTCCAATATTTAGCAGAAAGGCTGGTCTCTTCTACAAAAGCTGGACAACGGAGGAGATGGTTTCTTTCCATATCTTCATTTAAATTGCAAAAAGGGCATTTAGGTGAATCTGTTATGCCAATTCTGTGTAGGTGTTTATTCAAGCAGTCATGTCCCGTTAGCAGTCTGAATGTTGCTACTGCAGATTTTCTTTGTAATGTAGTAATGTCTTAAGCTTGTAGATTTTCCCATTCCTTTCCAGATGTTTTGGTGGTGTATTCTTCTCTAAGTTTATTGATGTATTTATTTGAGATAATTATTTTGATAGAGTGAAAGGAAACTGGAGTAGAAGTTGGATTTGAAACAATTTTGCTACCCTTCTTGGCCAGAAAATTGGCTATTTCATTGCCAGTCACTCCACAATGGGCCGGAATCCATTGAAGTACAACTTTTTTATGTAGACGGGATAACTGTTTTATCATTTTGTGACATTCGATAATTTTGATGCTTTGGGTGTGTGTGTCTCGTGTTTTAGCGAGAATGGCTGCTTTGGAGTCACATAGAATTACAACTTTTGTAAATTTTTGGATATGATATAAAAGATTTTGTAAACTTAAGAAAATTGTAGAATTTCGCCATCAAAGTTTGTTGAATTTGTGTTTAGTTTACAATAAAAGGAAAAAAGTGGACATACTGCACCAGCACCATGCCACCGTCATTTGGTAAGCTGGAGCCGTCTGTAAAAATATGTATCCATTCAGGAGCTGGGTATCTTAGATTTATTATTCCAGTGACATTTGTTTTAGAATATATGGAGGAGTTTCAGATTTCTTGATGTCTTCTGTTAAATGAAGGTTATATTCAATTTCCAAAAATTCTAGAGGGTTGTTTCTCATCTGCATATTTTCTTTTGAATGTGGAAGTTGCAATTTCTGTTTGATTTCTTGCACTATGCTTAAGAAGCTTCGCTGAGATTTTAAACATACTTGTGATTTCTTTGGGTCCAGTTATTATGGGGTAGCCTTAAAATTTTTCATACTGTGCGATTGCTGTTTTCTCAATTTCAAATGCTATGTTTGGGTTATTTGTTAAGATTTGCATGGCAGTGATTGGTGTTGTTTTAACGGCTCCTGTTATCAGGCGGAGGATTTGGTTTCTGCAATTTATTAAGTTTTTCCACTTTAGTAGTTACTAGGATTTCTTCACAATAATGAAGTACAGGTTTTATGTACATTTGGTAGAAGGTGTTTAGAGTTTGTGTGTTCCAACCCCACTTTTTCCCTGCTAATCGTTTTAATAATGGTAACCTTGTTTCTATCTTTGTACTTATATTCTCTATGTGTTTCTTCCATGTTAATTTTGTGTCCAGAGTTATTCCTAAATATTTTGCTTCAATATTTACAAATGTATTTCTTTTAATTTGTTGTTAGTTACAAAATGCCTAGAGCTTGTTTAAATCATCCTAACAACTTTTGTTATATATGTGGTGAAGTGACGCTCAAGTCCTAGAGGCAAAACCTTACTCCATTAGTAAAAAAGTGTTATGAACTTTATTTTGGGTGTAAAGTAGGGGACCAAACAAGGACCTGGGCCCTACATATCTGTTGTTTATCGTGTAGTAGACTTTTCACTACAGGAAGAATGGCACATGCCACATGTCATCCATATGATTTGGAGGGAACCCAAAGGTCACTCCTCTGACTGTTATTTCTGATTAACAAATATTAAAGGGATTACGTCATAATCAAAACATACAGTGGTGTACCCTGACTTGCAATCTGCAATGAGACCAGTTCTACACAGCGAAGAATTGCCCATACCAAAGCCTCCAGAACATGTGACATTAGATGAAGAGAGCTCAGGTTCTGATGGAAGTAAGGAAGAAGAAGAAACAGATTTTGGTGATACAACTTTTGAACAAAGCTGTTCATCTGAGCCTCATTTATTGACTCAAGAAGATCTTAACGATCTAATACGAGACTTAAAGTTATCCAAAAACCAGTCTGAAATGCTTGGTTCCCAGCTAAAAGGATGGAAACTTCTTCAAAAGAATACAAAGAAATGTACTTATCGTAGTCATCATTCTCAATTTAAAGAATATTTTTCTGAAGAAAATGGCTTTGTGTTTTGTAATGACATTTCTTCTCTTACGGAGATATTTGGTACTGAACATAACCCAACAGAATGGTGCTTGTTCATTGATTCCTCCAAAGCTAGTTTAAAAGCAGTGCTTCTGCATAATGGAAATAATTTCCCATCAATACCTGTGGCTCACTCTGCTAGTATGAATGGAATATTTGTGGTTATTTGAAGGTAATTGCACTTATTCTTGGTCTGCAGCTTGGTTACACAAAGTACTGCTGTTTTTGTGTCTTTGGGATAGTAGGGACAGAAAAAAACATTACATCAAAAAGAATGGCCTAAATGTGAATCATTCATTCCTGGACAGAAAAATGTGAAACATGACGCATTGTGTAATCCTAAAAATGTGTATCTACCTCCGTTACATATCAAACTAGGATTAATGAAGAATTTCGTGAAAGCCATGGGCAATACTCCTGGTTTCATGTACTTAAAACAGAAGTTTCCTAAAATTAGTGAAGCAAAAATTAAAGAAGGGATATTTGTGGGTCCACAAATATGATCACTAATGCATGATGAGAAGTTTGAGGAACTATTGAATCCACTGGAGAAAGCAGCTTGGCAAGCATTCAAAAAGTTACCCACAGATTTTTGGGAAATCAAAAGGCGGAAAATTACCGTGATATTGTCAATGATCTTATAACATCTTATAAAAATTTGGGCTGTAATATGTCCTTAAAAATACACTTCCTGCACTCGCACCTAGATTTCTTCCCAGAAAATCTTGGCACAGTGAGTGATGAGCACGGGAAACACTTTCATCAGGAGATTTCAGCTATGGAAAAGAGATATCAAGGCAAATGGAATCCTAATATGCTGGCCAATTATTGTTGGACCATCAAGAGGGATGCTCCACAGGCGAAATGTAGCAGAAAAAATCATAAATCATAATTTTTACTTTATATCTGAATGTTCGAATATTGTGTAGTTATGAATGTAGAAAATAGTAAAGTGTTTGAAATTATAAATGCCTGTCTCTCAGAAACCTTGCATGATGGAGAAAAACCAATATTATATTTGAATTCAGGAGATAAAATACTATCAAAAGCACATACTTTTCTTTCTGAGACAAAAAAAAAAAGATAGCTTATTGTCCAGTCTGCACAGTCCATATATCTTGAGTGGATATGTAGAGAGAGATATCTCCATCCTAATTTTATCTTTTTATAACCAAGAATTCAAAATTATGAGTTACTATAAGGTATTACTCCATTCTACAATATCAATATTTCATTTTTATGACACAGAAAAATTGACACTATTTCTAGCTAGGTAACTCATTTTTCATAATTTTGGAATATATCTGATTATCCACCTACCTAGTTGAGATGGACATCTTTCTCTTTACACACCCACCTGAGCTATGCCATTACACTATTCCATTTCATACTGATTATACTTTATAACCAAGTATTGGAAACTGTGTTACTAATAATTTTAAAATTTTGTAACAAATGTACATTCCAAACAGATATCAAAATGACAATTAGTCATAACATTTCTGTAATATACAGCAGAGAAGATAGGACATTTTGGATTTCAGTATATGATTGCATATTTCCTGAATTTTTTTATATTTTTATTTCAAAATATTGTTAAAGTATCAGAGATGAAAAATTTAAGTAAATTATGACATTCATTATGGTGAAAATTACATATATAACTGTAGTGCTTTTAGAAAGGATTACAATTGATCCTAAACTGGTTCTGTGTTTTTCCAATTAGTTATCTTTGTTTAAAAAAAAACAAACATTAAATTCATTATGAGACAACTCCCATACATGTCTTTACATACTTTGGCATTAACTGAAGGCTGTGGAATCTAATAATTAGAACAATGTAACAACATTACATTATTAATCTCAACATTTTCAAAATATATAAGCAAAACTGCTTCCTTATTCTTACTTATTTGTGTGTTTGTGTATAAGCAAAAATTCTTCTCTGAATAAGATAATGGATTGATCAAGGAAATAAATAAAAATAAAAAATAAACTATGGTCAACAAATTTTTACAGTTATCATAAAAATAATTGTTAAAAAAATATAACCTTGGTCGTTTTTTAGAATTTGTTCATGCAACTGATCCAATGACTAATATTATACTTGAATTAAATTAAAACTAATAAATAATTTCTTGGAGATGTTTGCTGCCTAACACACTGCTGAAAATGTTAAAACTGTAATTTTTCCTACACATAAACCATTTTAAATTCACATCAGTTTACTGAATATTATAAATAATCTGACTGTGCAGCATGGCTGTTCTTTTTCAAATTTCTTTCTCAACATTACGTTGTAGCAAATAAATGTGTTGGTTGATATCTAAAATTGAGCACTTGACAATGAAGTAGTTCATTCTCTTTCTGTAAAAGGATCCTGCTTTACTGTATTGAAGGCTTAAAGAACTGACTTGGGCAAGAACTTAAGAGTCCAATCCCTCAACATCACATACTATGGCTGTTAGTAGTCATTCATACACATAATGAAGACAATTGAAGGATTATTCAACAATAAGCACTGATCAACTTGGTGATGTTTCTTCCTTTTCCCTCACCAATTCCATTTTCAAACTTTTCTATTTTCTTGACTGACATCTTATTTTCTTTTACTCTGATTATTGTGTGAGGTTCCCTCGCCAGAATAGTGAGGCTCATTCTATACTGTTTGGCTTTCCGACTCTCGGCTCACCAGCAGTACAGTTTCTGATGTCCTAATCTGGTGTGATAACATTCACAATTCACGTCAACCAATGACCTGAAGGCAGAACACATCTTGCTGTCGAGTGGTTAGGGTTAATTACTACAACCCCATCTTGATAGCCCAAAGGTATGAGCTGCCAAGAAGCCTGTATGCAGCACACTGGACGATACCAGTCATCATCATTACCAGCAGTAGTATTTAGTCAATCTGTACATTTCATAAACTGAGTAACTGTCAAATAAAAGCTGCCTGCTAATAAACGGTTACAATTTGTTGAATGAATTCTAATATTAATTCCTGGAAAGAGAGATAAAAATAGTGCACCAATCAGATCTCTGGACAGATCTCTTCAAAGATACAAATATCAAACATAGACAATATAAACATACAATTGATAAAAAAATGCCCCAAAGAATTTTCAAGAAAGATTATTAAAATTCTATAACAAGTGCTGGAAACAAAATACAATACTAGAAGAATGAAAAATTGGAAAAATAATCTCAATATTTAAAAGAGGCGATAAAACAAAGCCAGAAAACTATAGAGGCATAAGCTTACTATGTATAGCATACAAAATATATGCAAAAATGATCAATCAAAGATTCACAACTATAGTAGATGCAATAACATCAGAAGAGCAGACAGGATTTAGGAAAGGAAGAAGCTGCACAGACAACATATTCACTTTAAAACAAATAATAGAGAAGCGAAGAGAATTTAACTTAGAGACGCACATCCTTTTTATAGATTATAAGAAGGCCTTTGATAAAGTGTCTACACCAAAATTATGGAACATATTAAGTGAAAAAGGAATTTCACTACACTTGATAGCAGCAATTAAGAAAATGTATGAGAAAATAAAAATAAATCAAAGGGAACCAATACATATAACAGGAGGAGTTAGACAAGGTTGTCCACTATCAACCACTCTTTTTAATATTTATTTTGATGACATGATAAGATGATGGAAGCAAATGACGACTGGGGGAATTAACTTAGGAAATATAGTAATAAAAACAGTAGCCTTTGCAGATGACCAGATTTTAATAGCAAAAACAGAGGACGAATTACAAAGAATGCTATATAAATTAAATTAAATATAAAAAAATACAACATGGAAATATAATCAGAAAAATCAAAACAATGGCCTTCAAGGGTGCTCATCCAGTTTGGACAAAGATAATATTTAGAAAATAAACCAATAGAACAAGTGGTAAGATATAACTTCCCAGGTTGCAAAATATCATACACAGCAGAAACAGATATAAATAACAAACTAAATAAGTTTAATTATATAACAGGAACACTAAAAAGAACTTTGAAAAATAAGGCAGGAAAGACTCTATAATGAAATTATACAAGACAATGGCAGTGCCTATTATTACTTATGGATCCGAAACATGGACACTGACAACACAAAAATCTGCCAGAATACAAGCTGCTGAAATGAAATTCCTCAGACATAGCAGGATATCAAAGAACAGACAAAAAACAAAACACAGAACTAAGACAACTAAAAGTAGAGGAATTAAACACAACAATAGTGAAATACAGAACAAACTGGAAAGAACACTTAGCAAGGATAACTGAGAATAGAATACCAAAAGCAGCATACAACTATTCACCAAGAGGAAGAAGAAGTTTGGGAAGACCAAAGAAAAGATGGAAACAGCAGCAATTTGGAGCCGGAACAGGCTAGTAAATAAGCCTAAACCGTGATGAGGAAGAAGACATTTGTAAATATCTCAAATGAGTTCAAGCTACTCCAAAACATGAATCCTTATGATTTTTATGCAAAACTGTATCTCTCTATAGAGATGAATGAAGTCAACTGGAATTCCATACTTCCTATCACACAAACTAAGTGTCCCAGATCAACAATTCTAAGAAATGTAAACTTTATAATATGCATATTTAAAGAGAAAAATTATACACTCAGACAGGGACTTGAACCCGGGACCCTTGATTTCTAGTCCAAGTGCTCTACCATTTGAGCTACCTGAGCAAGTAAGCTACTTGCTCAGGTAGCTACTTGCTCGGGTTCAAGTCCGGTCTGAGCGTAATAATTTTTCTCTTTAAATATGATTTATCCATCATTGAGATGTATGAAATTAATAATAAAAACATTTATAATATGCACTTCAAATTTTGATGTAATGTGCAGCATATGTTTGGAAGTCACAAACAACTAAATAAAAATCTAATGTCAAAATGTCTTACAAATAAATAAATAAATACATATATATATATCCACAATACTTTTAAAATCAAGATGGACCCTCAATCACCTTACTATATAAAGGGTTAAAACTTCAAATATGAACCTGAAATTTCAGTTGTCCTCAACTAATTAAAATTTCAATCTTAATCACTTCTTCAGCCACATGACACTGAAAGCCTTTCAGAATTTAAAATGGTACTATATGTCTTCAGATATATTTGTATGGGAGTTCATGACATTCTCATTCAACAGGTTCATATTCTTAAATTCTTTTAAAATTTTGATTTTGTTAAGGATGTTAATTTTGTAGTTGTTAATTCTCTCTGTGTAATATTGACGTTGTGTTATCATTTGCATTAATCTAATATATAAAAATGCACGTTTGTTTGTTCGTATTTTATGCGCTGCTATCCATTCATCCAATTGTGATGGGGCTTTTTGCAAAATGTTCAGAAGATTCCTGGGATAAACATAGACTCTAAGAGAATTGTGATACTCAACTCCTACACCCTTAAAAATGTGAAAAAAGTTCCTTTTTATGCTTAAATGGCTTACGTTGCCTAAACCATAACAAATTCACAAATTAATGTACACAGAATTGAACATCTCAAAAAATTCTACAAAAAAGTCAGCGACAGCATATGTTTATCTTTTACAATAGCCATGATTGTCTTTCATTGATGCCAAAAAGATCGGGATAAGTAGATCCCCGAGCAAATGTGCGCTGCCATACCGTTTATCCGATTGTGATGGGGATTTTTGCAAAATGTTCAGGATTTTCCCGGGAATGTTATAGGCTATAAGAGAGCTTTAATGCTCAAGCCCTTCACCCTTAAAAATCACCCTTTGTAGTGGAAAAATTTAAAAAAAGTAATTTTGTATGCTTAAATGGCTTGCTCTGCCTAAACCATAATAAATAAACCAAGTCAATGTTCACAGAATTGAATATCTCAAAAAAAAAAACTCTACAAAAAAGTCAACGATAGCATATGTTTATCTTTTACGGATAACTCACAATAACAATTTTTGTCTTTCATTGATGCCAAGATCGGAATAAGTAGATTCCCGGGCAAGCATAGCAGCGCATGGCGGGTATTCTTTTACGATAACTCAAAATAATGAATTTAGTCTTTCAGCTCATTTATGCCAAGTACATCGAACTATGTAGATTTCCGGCCAACACCGGGTAAACAGCAAGAGGTATCTAAAAATAATTATGATTTTTTTTTCCTTTACTTATTCAAAGGTAAAAACACATTATGATTTATTTAGTCGTAGCAGCGTACACTGTATATTAGCTAATAAGAAATAAAATAAATTATTCCAATTTGGTTACAAATTTAATTTCCTTTGAAATAATAAAAAAAAGAAAACAAAATATGATTGTTGAAAGCAAAACAGCTTTAAACCAAGTTAACATAGCCAACAAAATAGATGCAAATCATGATACTGCTAAGATTTAAACAAATCACTAATAATAATTCGACATCAATAAATGAAGAAGACAAACGAAACTTTTTAAAAAATCTTAAAAACCTCAAGGAAAAACTTAAAACAAAATCATAATACACACTAAAACTGATAAGGATAATGTTTAAGTACTAATAAACAAAGAAGATTACATAAACAATTTATAGAAGAAAATAGATTTTAAAAAATGATTATAAAGATCCCTATAAACAAATTTCAAAGGAAAATAAAAGTAATCTTTACAAAATAGTCATTCAAGATAAACACAAAACAGACATAATGGACAATCACAAAATAATGCAATAATTAACTACAGATGGGCCAACAACAACCATACTGCACCAACAATGAAAACTCTACCAAAATTTTATGAACACCACGTACCAATATGTTGACAACTGTAAGTAAATAAGCATAACTAAATTAGCCTGGTTAAAAAACCCTCTCCCCGATGTTAGATGTACATACATACTAGTAAAACCATTCATTAACTGTAAAATGCATCTAGTTATAAAATAATTGCTAAAAAAACTTAAACAACAAATAATATTACAAAACAAATACATAATAAATATTCATAATATAGTATGGCTTTGTGGCGCAAACGGTTAAGATACTCGCCTCTCACCACTGAGGTCCCGAGATTGAGAATCGGTCACTCCATGTGGGTTTTGTGGTGGACAAAATGGAGCTTGGGCAGTTTTTTGTTGGGGTTTTCTTCCGTTTTCCCCTGCCACAATTTCATTCCACCATTTCTCCATACTCATCTCATCCATTTCGTTTCATATCATTCATCTGCCCCCATGATGGTGTGTCAGGCATGGTCAGCCAGCACCCTTGTCATTCACAGACCTGGGGGCTCCATCTAATCTAATCTCATCTCATCCCTCGACCCGACCCTGAGTTGGACACGAGTAGAGGATATTTTTTTATGATACTTGAATTAAATATGGGGAAAAAAATTGAGATTTTCAATTAATAAAAATTAATCAATTGAGTCATATCTCACCTCATATTTCGTGTTCTTCAAGCACAGAAACTGCAGTTTTCAAGAGAAATCTCTCCCATCTTCAGCCATCATCACAACTGTCAAATTTCAGTCTACACCAGATGGCAACTTAGAAGATGAAGATGTAGACCAAAATTCGAAAGTCATGATGATAGTTGAAGACAGAAGGGATTCCTCTTGAAAACTGCAGTTTCCGTCTTGAAGAACACGAAATATGAGGTGAGATATAACTCAATTAATTAATTTTTATTTACAAATAACTTAATTATCTAGCAGATCAAATTCAAAATATAGAAATCAATAATATATACAAAAATGGCATAATTCGACATCAAAAACTTATACACAAATGTTCCAATTAATGAAACAACAGAAATAATAGAACAGCTAAATGAAAAAAAAAAAAATGGATACAAATTAAACAAAATGATTAATAATCAATTGAGTTGGTGTTTACTTGATGAAAATCCATATTTATTAATTAAATAAAAATAAAACGTAGTTTTATTTGATTTTCATATAAACTACGTTTTATTTGTATTTAATTAATAAATGATTAATATATTATTAAAACAAAACACCTCCTAATTTAACAACCAATTGGCAGCCTGATATCAGAAATTATACCAGATAATTTTTTTTCAATATTTAGAAGAAAATAATTTTGAAAAACTTAAGAGAACAATTCAAATTTAAATTATTAGTAAGATATGTGGATTACCACCTAATGATATATGACAAAGAAAATCACATGGAAAAAGAAAATTTAACAGAATTAAACAATATGCAAGAAAAACTACAATTTACAGAAGAAAAATTACCTAGATATAACAATTGCTAAAAATTTAAAAAGCAATAGTTTGAATTTAAGCACATACAAAAAGCCCATAAGCAACACAACAGCTATATACCAAAAATTATGACACCATATTCAACAAAAAATGAGCAGCCTTATAAGTAGAATGTTAAAATTGCCAGCAAACAAAATAAACTATGGTTTTTTTTATTGTTGACCAGTCTCATGGGCTAGTGGTCAACGTTTCTGACTTCTGTTCACAAGGTCCCAGGTTAGATTCACGGTCAAACCACAGTAATTTTTCTTTAAAGGGAATCATTCCTGTGGTTGCCCATGGTCTGGAATTTAGATTAAGAACTCTCCCGGCACTTCATTATTATTTATCACCCATCTTATCGACGGGGTAATGTAACTCTGCCTTCTAGGCGTCCTAACTTCAGAAGTGGGTTACAATTAAGCCAATGCCAGGAGAGAACAAGAAATGTTGAAATGACCTGGGGCATTGAATAAAAAAAAATGTTTTTATTATTAATTTAATACTTCCAACTGAAGGACAAATTATATTTGAAGAGAAAAATATATGCTCAGATTGGGGTTTGAACCCAGGACCTTTGGCTTTCTAACAATCTAATTACATTGGAGTGCTCAGGTAGCTCAGTTGGTAGAGCATTGGCATAGAAAGCAAAAAATCCTGGGTTCAGATTGGAGCGCTCAGGTAATTCAGTTGGTAGAGCAGTCATAGACAGCCTAAGGTCCTGGGTTCAAACCCCAATCTGAACATATATTTTTCTCTTCAAAAATAAACTAAACTATAATAAGCAAGTGAATTACAGTAAAAGCTCCCTATTCATGGGGGATATGTTCCGCAAATATGATATGAATATAGAAACTGCGAATATGGAATGGTAATTGTATGGATATATAGGGGATATGTTCCAAGATTACAAAATAAAATAAAAATTATCAAAAGAAAATCAATTAATGAGAGATTTTGAACAATTTCTATTAACTTTCAACTGTCAGGTTTAGGCAAGGGCTTCCATCCATTCATAGTAATTCTGCCCGAGGGCAGGTCTTTCACTGCAATCATAGCATTTTCATGCTATGCTTTGCAGATTTACTAGGGAATTGTAGGTGTGGTAGCTTCCCGTTGTTTCCACACCGGTGAAGGATGATAATGATGATGATGGCCAAATGATTTCGGGGACCATTTGGGCCCTAAGCTTCCTGATATTTGTCTTACAGGTGAGGAAAAACCCCGTAAAAACCTCACCCAGAAAAACTGTTCCGAGTGGGGATTGAACCTGGGCCCGCTGCATGACAAGGCAGCACACTACCTAGAGAGACCACAGCGGTGGACTAGGCAAGGGCTTAAAGAACTTAATAATTTTTTCCTGTTTTGCCGCTTTTAAAATATCTTTAAATTAAGATTGATATTCAGCTGTGAATTCTGCGATAGAATTCCTTATTTTGTCTTTGAATTTCTTGATTCATTAACATATTGAAACAGCATGATATATATGCAAAAAACTCACCAACGTGTAAACGGTCAAACATTTCTACTTTTACTTTAAGCGGCAACGCTATTTTTTTTTTCCTGCGTCGGAACTAATTTTCTCTCCTTTTACTCGACATTATAAATTGCCAACAAAGCAGAAGAGACACGTGTTATTCAATCAAAATTATTGTAACGAATGGCAAGTTGAAATAATAGAAAACCGATTGTGGCGAGGGCAGCACTTATCAATGGACATAGCAGCACGTGAAATACTGTGGCAGTGGCGTCTAACAACAAACTTTAGGCTTAGTGACAATAAGGTTTGTTTTACTTTGATATTAATTTGTCCATTTGGTTTGAATCACTCTTTGTAAAAGCCGCCTTGGCACGTGTCTGCAGTAAAAAAGTTGCCGATGCATTAAATGAAGGATACTAATCCTTCTAATACACTGACTGGATCTGCAAATAAAGAAATTTTTTAACTGGGAAAACAGGAATTGTGTCTCAATTTATTAACCTGCAAATAAGGAGCTTTAACTGTATATAAAATTTCTGGCACTTAAAAACTGATACAACCACGAAATAATTAACAACTGATAAAAAACAACATAAATTAATAAAAATTCAAATAGAAGTAACAAATGGGGCAAATTATCAATTATACATAACTGAATTGGAAATTGTTTACACTTCATCTCATAAAAATATATATTTTTCACTTGGCTAGTTTCAACATCAGCTAAACTTCGACTGAGTCAGAGAAATGCATACTTTTATGAGGTGAGGTGTAAAAAAATATCCAATTCAATTGTGTAATTTTGATAACAAATAACATAACTAAAATAAAAGTAATTGGAAAACCCTATCTTATAGGGGAAACAATTAAAAATGGTAAAACAGGCTAAAACCATTAAATAAGATAAAAATATAAAAATCACTTATAAAACTAACAATAAATTAATCAATATTTAAAATTGTAGACTTTCACGGCAGGTATTTTGATTCATGTATTTTATGTCTTTCGGGCTAAATGGCTGTGGTCTGGTTTTATTAATACTCGACGTTTTGTCTACTACTGCGGTAGACATCCTCAAGAGATTCTGCATGTTCTTTGAGCTCTTAACTCTTCAAATGTCGGCTGCAGTTAGAGGTCAAAGAACACGCAGAATCTCCTGAGGATGTCTACCGCAGTAGTAGACAAAACGTCAAGTGTTAATAAAACTAGACCACGGCCATTTAGCCCGAAATACATTAATCAATATTATTTCAAACAAAATGGAAGATGCCAAACTACATGAAATTTGAGTGTTATAATCTTCAATGCAATAGTTGCGACAAATTTTACATCAGAAGAACCACCAAAAATTTCATATAAGAATCAATTAACATTTTAGAGGATTTAAATATAATGAGGATTAATTAAATTTTGCCAAGCATATAATAGAAATAGTCATGAGTTCAATGCAATCAACGACACCATCTCAATATAGCACAAAGAGAATACTATAAAATTAACATCCTTGAAGAAATCAAAATTTTAAAACAAGCTAAGAATGTAAAACTGTTGAACATGAACACACCCAATGACTTGAACCCTTTGTACAAAATATAACCTAAGACATCCAGAACCATTTTAAATTCTGAAGATGGAACATGTTTCTGAAATTCCTTCAAAGTGATGTGACTGATAAAATGATTAAATTGAATTTTTAATTTGTTGAGGACGACTGAAATATCAAGAGTGCATTTTAAGAATTTACACATCTCCATATAACTACCATAGCTGGTGAGTGGAAGAGAAGGCCTTATGGCCTTAACTCTGCCAGCTAAAATAAATTTATCATCGTCATCATCGCCGCCATTGTTGTCATCATCATTATTATTATTATTATTATTATAGTCATCTTCTATGCTACATTTTTCTTCCTATGTAGTTTTGTATAGTCAGCAGACTTACTCGTGGATTTTATTTTATGTGCAGTGTTCAAGCTTCACAACTGTTATATAAGCACTGACCATGACAAGGGAACTGTCAACCATTGCATGCCAAAATCTACCTTGAAATTTCTCCCAGAAAAGCATTGTGATGTACCAAGGCCATGTTCAAAAAATTATCTGCCTTTTTAACTGCTAGACACAGAAATTGAAGCCAGAATCCAGCAATGGCAACCCACTGAACTTCCTGCATGAGTGAAGTGGAGTGTAGTGTAGCGGTACGTAGCTTGTGGGCAGCAGCATGCAGGCAGGTTGTCAGGGTTATCCATTTCACCAAGTCACGAGTTTTATTACTTTTTTGTAGTTTAAATGAGAGCTTTAACCCTGGATTTTAGTTTGTGCAGTTAAAAATGGCAAATCATTTTTTGGACACAGCCTTGGTACATCACAATGCTTCTCAAGGAGAAATTTCAAGGTAGGTTTCGGCATGCAATGGTTGACAGTTCCCTTGTTAGATATTTTTTCAATAATTTGGAATTCAAATTTTGATGATTACTGCCATACTACAGTTATAATTAAAATATGTTTGTTAACTAATATAATATCCTAAGCACTTTAAAGAGACTGTTTCAGTGTTGCTATTATAAACACAAATTGTTCTGTAAGAGAGGTGTTCTTCCTGCTTTATGTCATAGATACAGGTACAAATTTTATAGGCCCAACGACCAAATTATGAACTAAGTTGTAAACAGTAAAACATCTGCAGAATGTGTTAAGCACGTAACATAAACAATGGCAAAGAATTTCTGTAAACCTCATGAACGAAAAGTGATATTTTTACTCCATTAAACTGGTTTTCATATATTTCTTTACAATATGGTGCATTGTTTAACTGGAAGATGATTATTTGGGTGACTATACAAGAGAAGTATTCCTTATATAAACTTACAATGAATTTTATGTAAATACACACCTTAATGAATCACAGGTTAAATCTACATATCTGGCAACAGCTGTCTCATAATGAATAACATTTCCATCAATTTTGAGGTATTTATATTTTTATACTCCTTAATATGGAGTACAAAATACACACAACTGCTTAATAGAATCACAGAAATGACCTCAACAGCTGCTTACTTTTGAGAAGAGGTGGCTACAACATCACAATACATATAAAAAATTAATCAAATTACAGTGGGAAGGAATAATATGAAGTAATTTACAATTTATAAATTGAGGCGGTTAAATGCTTTTTCATCTAATCTCGTGAAGTTCCTTGTTTTCATGATACTGGTTTCAAAGGCTTTTGCCTCCATCATTGGTCAAAACTCAAAGCTTGAGTCATGTTTTCACAATACTCTGGCTCAAGTTTTGAGTTTTGATTGACGATGGAGGCAAGGGCCTTTGAAACTGGTATCGTGAAAACACAGAATTTCCATGAGGCGAGATGTTTTTAACCGACTCAGTTTGTAAACATGTAAAAAAGTGTTGTGTGTACTGTTCTCTTGAAATAAATTATATTTATTAAAAAACATTTTGTGGTTAATCATATATATTTTTAAGTGTTTTAGTTTTATTAAAGAAACAGGAAGCACTGTAGAATATACAGCTGGTTAATATAATTTGATCAACAAAATTTTTTTGTGTATCAGAATTATGTACAGCCTTTTTGTAGATCAAAATCAATAAAAAATTTGTTAAATTATGACAGTTGTACAAAATTACATAACATTTACATTATGTTCAAGTTGGGAAAAATGTTTTTCAGTAAAGCAATCTTTGCTTATAACCTTAACAATAAACAATGAATTAAAATAAGATCCATGCATATAATGATATTATAGTCAAAACAATACAAGAAATTCATTTTATAGTAATTCCTCAGAAAACTGACAATATCAATTTAATTCACAGTTTTACATAAAAAATAGCATATGAAACTCGTTTACTATATTAAAGAATTATTATACTCATAAAAGTTACTTATGAAAAAAACTATTTTAAACTGGCCTAATTCTTTTGGCTCAACCTCTAATGGAAATGACTACCAGATGCTTGTTCTGGAAGGTAAAGGCAGCCTTCAAGCAGGGCTAACAAACTGGCTGACATCTAATGCCAAATGTCTAGAAAGATGAGAGCCTTAACCTTCGACTACCCAAGAACCTCTTAAGACTTGTATTGGTATCATACTTATTTTTTAATATTTTTTTATGCTACCAAGTTCCAAAGTATTCCATTTTTTAACTACTTTGAGTTACCAAAGTTGTCCTTTTTTGCAAGTCAATCAAAATATAATTTTTTTGTACTCAATTTAAAGATTCTGCCAGCATATGAAGTCTTCTATTCCTTTTCATATTGAAGGCAGACTTTTTGGGAAGCAACTCTAATACAAAATGATTTGAGGACTCCTTTATGTTATCTGGCATGTCAAATGAATTTTCTTCATTGCTTTTTCCACTCATTGTGATAAATATTCTACTCTATAGTGTTCTGCCCAAGGGCAGATCTCACTGCAATTATAGCATTTTTATGCTATGCTTTGCAAACTTTACTAGGGAATTATAGGTGTGGTAGCTTCCCATTGCTTTCTACACCAGTGGATGATAATGATAGTAATGATGATGATGATGATGTTCGGGGACCGTTTGGGCATAAAAGCTTCGTGACATTCGTCTTACAGGTGAGGAAAACCTCACCCTGGAAGCTTGTCCTGACCAGGAATCGAACCCGGGCCCTCAGCATGACAAGGCAGCATGCTACCTCGAGACCACAGTGGTGGATGTGGTTAATATAATACTCTACAGTTGTCTCCATAAACAAATCAGTGGTGACAAAACAAATTATTATTTAGTGCCATATCACAGCAGCACAATTAACTAATCCATAGCATAACTAATAAGTATTGTACACTGAGGTTAATCCAATCATGTCATTTCATGTTTATAAAGAAAGTTTTTAATAATTTTGGAATTCTTGGTAGCATAAAAAATTATGTATGTAATAAGTTTAGAAAGCTTATTTTTTTACACTTGCGAGATTTTGAACTCACCTATAGCTCATTCAAAAAGCTTCTCACTGCCTGCAAAAAACCAATGCTTTCTAAACTTGATGCATAAATAATTATTTTAATTAATAGAATTACTATGTGAGGTAAATTATGAATTTATATAAATGAATCAGATATTTTTACATCTCACTCATAAAACATCTGTGAGTTTCACTGAATAAGTTTCAGAAGCCAACCCTTCTATCGAGCTACACTCCGACTCTGAGAAAATATAAAAATATTATAGTATAACTCACACATAATAGAATTTATAAAACTCAACGAGATATATTGTGTGCCTACAGGCATTATAATCGAACACTCTAACAGCTGATGACACACAACAATATAGTCATTTTATAAAATGTTGTACAACTTCCAAAGTTTTCTTTTACACTTGTATTACAGAACTTAATTGGATAAAAATAATTATTCTATAAGAGAAACGGAGCAACTCCAGAAAAAGGATGGCAGTACATATTGCACTATTTCATTAACTACATTACACTGTCGCCATACTAGTTTGTGGTTAAATTCTCTCAATTTGACCCATCCAAATCTAATGAAATAAATTGTATAATCATATTTAATATGTGTAGGAAATAACACCATTAGGTTTCTTTTAATTATTATGACTCACATATCTATTCTATTCTATACTAATTCTGCCCGAGGGCAGGTCTTTCACTGCAATCATAGCATTTTCATGCTATGTTTTGCACTTTACTAAGGAATTATAGGTGTGGTAGCTTTCCGTCGCTTTCCACACCAGTGAGGGATGATTGTGATAATGGGATGATGATGGCCGGATGATTTCAGGGGACCCTAAGCTTCCTGACATTTGTCTTACAGGTGAGGAAAAACCCCAAAGAAAACCTCACCCAGGAGCTTGTCCCGACCGGGAATCAAACCCGGGCCTGCTGCTTAACAAAGCAGCACTACTTCAAGACCACAGCGGTGGACTGACTCACATATACATATATATATTTTTTATGAGGTGAGTCAAAATAACTAACTGATAATAATGTACAATCATAGTTTACCCAATAAACTGTAAACTAATCTGATGTACACTAACTTTCCCATTTTCTCAGCTAACAAAATTAATTGAGTACATAAACTGCAATCTGATGTCAGAATTCTAACAAATTAACTATGTAGTTAAGGTTACTTAGAATAAAAAAAAAAGAATATATCCATAATTTATTGCCCTATTCTAGAGTTTAGTGGGAGAAAGCCCAATGTGTGTGATAGTATGCTCAGAATCATTATTAACACATCAATCTCTTTGAAGAACTTTACCCATCTCATTATGAAGGATATATTTCTTCTAAATTGGGGGTACAACTGTCTGTGAATGGTTATTTAGTTTTAGTATACCTACTTAAAAATTAGAATTTCTCTTGTGATGACTTTTCACTCAATTAAATCCAATAATAAATGTAGAAGAAAAAAAGGAGATTTTTTAAATATTTTTAAAAAAACTGGATCATTCTATATCGTGTTTTTTTTTAAATTACAGTTAATAATGTTACCAAAATTTTAGAGACATTACATATTTTTGTGTCTTTTTCTATATATGATTTGTGGAGTATACTTTATATTACCATATGCTTTTGGTATATATTGTTTCCCACATTCATCAAAGGATGTCATCTTCCTTAAAAAGAAATATTTAATATTCTTAAAAATATTAACATAACATATATTGAAGTGTGAATAAATCTTTGTTATTAACTTAACCATTAATTTTTAGTATTTAATATTATATATTTGGATGTAATTATTGACTTAGCAGTAAAGTGGCCTGTACAAGGTAACAAACCATACATACCAAATCAATTTGTTTCATCCAAATGAACAGTAATATGTGAATACAATATATAAAATCAATTTTAAAAATTGAAACACAAAGATTTTGGGAATGTAAAGACTTGCAAAAGTTTGATTTATAAGGAAAAAAGTAATTTAAATTATGTAAAAAAAAAGTTGCCAACTATGACATTTCTCACTTGTATGGTAAAAGTGGAATCTAAAGATCTGGATGGATGATTAATTTTATAAAAGAATATGTACATAATTTTACAAAACTGTTATTGACATATTTCCAGCCACCTCTTCAACATGTGAAAAAATATTACGGAATAAAATATGTTACAAAAATATAACAGTAAAACTTGATAGTGTCAATCTACAAAGCATGAAGTTCAAAGTACTGTAAACAATGAAAAAAATGAGGAAGACAAATGCTTACCAATCTTAACAGGAGATTTATGTCACTGTACACTTTGTCGACAGAAATAGGACAAAGGATAAGGTAAATTAGAACACCAAAATTTGCATCTATATCTAGTACAAAGCAATCTCATTTAAACTTTAACTATATGCTTAACCCTGACTAGCTTTCTGATTTTTCTGACTGATTGTGTCATACTAGAACTTGAATTTCACCTCCATAGTACCCACTAAATAATTAGAATTTCTCTTATGGTGACTATTCACTAATTAATTTCAATAATAAACAAATACAAACTTAATTAAATTCAATAATAAACAAACATAAACCCTTCTAACAAACTGTAATTTATAGTTAATGTATCAAGTAAGGGATGCATTATATATAGATGGATGTACAAAGAAAAAATTATACGAATCCCAACAATTTTCTTAAAAATATATAATCAACAGAATTATTAACATCTTAAAGGCTGAGACACTATAATTGGACATAATGTATTAAAACATGTGTACCAATGACAAATTTCACAAATAGAAAAAAAAAATCTTCTTTTTGATGCCAAAAATCTTACATATTAAATTTATCACTTCTCATCGGAAAACAATTTTATTTGAAGAGAAAAATATAAGCCTGAATCAGGATTTGAACCTGATGTGTCTGACCATTGGGCTACCAGGCTCCCAATTAAAAATGATTATTAATTCTCTCCTTTGTATGAATTCCCACGTGCTGAAGCTATGGAACTTTTCATTCTACACATCAACTGCGGCTCTTTAACAAGAAGACTTTATTTGGTACTTACCACCACATTTATAGCCAATGAAGCTTATTTTCTATCTTACATGTTAAATTTATTACTTCTCACCAAAAGACAAATGTTATCTGAAGAGAGAAATAAGTTCATATAAAGGAGAGAATTAATATGCATTGAATCAGGAGTCAGGTAGCTTGTGGTCAGAGTGCTGGTGTACAGAACCAGAGACAAAGGGTTCAAATCCCGATTCAGGCACGTATTTTTCTCTTCAAATAAAATTTGCCTTAGTGATATATTAGGATATAAAATTGTATCAAACTATAAATGCTTAAATAGCATTATTGAAATATCTGTAGCCAGGACAGATTTTTCCATCCCTTCTTATTGATTAATATGTCCTGTTTACAGGACCTAAAGAAATTCCTGGATCGTAGTTACATAGTCTAGGTCACAAAGAGGCAACAATGTCTCATTTCTTACAACACAAACATTTAAAATGTGAAGGTCAAAAAATATTACAGATAAAAGGAAATGAAATTAAAATTCTCATTTACCTAAGAGATTATTAAAAATCCTGTAAGTTCATTCAGCATTGAAATTGGAACCTCCAGTGTTACTCTCTTGGTTTACTAAGTTTAATATATATATATATATATATATATACAGAAATCATACAGACAGATTTAAGAAATACTTTTGTGAAACCTGATGGCTAAAATATACAAGAAACATATTTCAAATGAAGTACTTATAAGATCAGAAAGCAAGTCAAAGTTAATTACAATGTGCTAATATCTCTTCATATAAAGATGGTGAAAACATTTTATTACATTGAGAATACTATAAAGTATAGGCACATAGATAAAAAAGAAAATATGGCATCCATATTATAGTAATAATGTTCTGCTACTGACTATGTAAACCTAGTTCTACAATCTACACTAAAAATATTAAACTGCTACTACAATATTGTATTATTATTTTTCCATTATTTATCGCTATTTACAATTAAATACACAACAAAAAATTAATTATCTTCTATCTACAGAAATTATTATTTTTTAAATGTGTTAAGTTTAAATCATTCTCAGATGCTACAATCCCTAAATATTAGAGTTATAAATGCAAAGCTAAATGCACTATATCCATATATATACTGTATAAAAATGTTAACATTCAAAATGTTTGAGAGTTTTTGTTTCTTTTTAGGAATTTTAAGTGTGCTCAATCATGAAAATGGTACAAGATTTTAAGGTACTGCTATCACAGATTTGATTAATGATAATTAATTTTAAGTAAAAATGTAAAACATGTGTTATACTGAATCACATTCAAACTTTAAATACAATTTAGAAAAATAGCACAATACTGCCTGTGTGATGCAGCCACAAAAGAGAGTCAAATATTATTGGATAAGTCCACCTCTCCACTACTAACTTTTCTAATTTTCCTACTACTACATGTAGCCGGTGGATTATGTTTAACATCCATATGTAGGTTCTGCTGCACTGAGGTGCTGCACTGTGCAATAATCGTACTGCTTTTAAATTAAAATGCAAGAAAACTGAATTCAGATTGTGCATACATTTTAAAAACCGGATATTTATCCCCATATAATAATAATAAGGTTTTTTGTTTTGTTTATTTAATATTTAAATATAATTATATTTATTTATATTAAGAATGACATAAGATTGATTTAGAGAATTCAAATTTTTTATAAGTATATAAAAAATTCAAACTGGTCAATATAAACTGTTAATACAGTTAGATGTTTTTCTAACTGATGCAATATATGTAAAATACTTTAAATATTCAAATTGATAATTTTTTATAAGAAAAATAAATGGGATCGGACGATTGGATAGGAGTCAGCTAGGAGTACTCCTTCCTTTTCAGTTGGACCAATCAGAACTTCGAGGTTTATAACAGAAATAAAAAAGATGGTTACAATACTTGAAAAAGGTCAGTCATGTTAAGCAACTGCTCCTCAAGAAATGAGAGAATAGTGGTTTATTTTCTTGATATTAGTTTGAAAGAATAGTGTTAAAGTTATGGAAGATCATATAGTAATATAAAATTCATCCATCTTGAATATAAATAGTCCATAAGTGGAAATAAAGTATAATACTTGAAGGATTGACCGTTAGAATTCGTCATCCATTATATACATAAAATGGTAATCTTCTATAAGTGAAAATTATTAACCTAAGCCGGAGTCTTTTGAATTATTAATCTACAATATTCATCTTAACTGAAGTGAGAGTTTTAATAAAATAACTTTTAGTTTAACTGTTAAATAAAGTGTCGTTATTTTTTTTGTGTAAGAAACTTTTCCTCATTCCCCTGACGGAGTGAGTTATTAGTGCTGTGGCAGAATTAAAGTGATTCAAATTATTACAATCACAAATCTACAACTTGGGACATCACACCCAGCAACCCCACTTTAATTTATACATCAGCTCTTCAAAATCCCCTATTTTAATAATCTCTCAAAAATGAAATATGAGTTTTATTGTATTTAATGAAGAAGTAGTTACAGCCAAGTGGTTAAGGTAGGATGCCTTGGTGCAAAACTATGGGACATGTGCTGGTTCGGGACTCCATGAGAGAAAAAATTTTCTCATGAAAATTTGGTCAGTATGGGACCAGTGCCCACCAGCATCATGAGACATTTGGGTAGCTACAATAAGTAGCAGCTAGCAGTTCCAGGTTGAGAAAAACCAGCTATAACAGCTGGGGGGCTCAACTTGCTGACCACATGTCAACCCCTATACTGGCTGGGATGATTGTCTACCTCGGTGATTAAAAACATGTGGATGTGAGGCCATGGGCTCTCTCTAGGCCTTTGTGTGTGCATGGAGTTTTATGTTATAATTTAATTTCACAAAAATTAATAGTTCATATTTAAAACCAGTTTTGAAAACATACAGCATAAAAAACAAGCTGATGTGAAATAAACATGGGATAAAGTAGAACAAGCCACAGAGATGAGATTCCTCATGAACATACTGCAGAAATAATGAACAGACAGAATAAGGAACACAGATAATTTGAGATAAGCTGAGAGTTGAAAAACTACAAGATAGAATGGAAGAAAACATGTATGATAGTTTGATCATGTGATGAATTAAAGATAATGGATTTCTTATGACTAGAGACTGGATGTTAGGAAAAATGCCTACAGTTATTTTATTATAGATATTGTAAAAGTAACTTCATATAAGTTCATAACCGATGACCCTAGAGTTGTTTTCCATTAAGTTAATTTTTGCCTAGAAATGCCTATTTCAGCTTACAATGTCTATAAATGCCTATTTGCCATTTTTCTTGAAATTAACTTAGTATTTCAATGAAATCAATTGAAATGGCAAACTTCATGACACATATCATTGTGTAAAAATTTTCAAGTGTTACTTTTATAAATTCTGTTAGAATATTTTACGATAAGGGTGGCAATAAGCCAATAACCTATCAGGTAGATGATTTCCCCTCAATGCACTCCATTAGGCAAAATAAAAAATACCAGCTATTTTATTTTTCCGCCTCATGCACTCTCATTAAGCGAAATAACCCTAATCTATGTCCCATTGTATTATGCTCTGGCTCTAAGGCTTGCAGAAAGTAGTATAGTACAGCTTTGCTTCTTTTCAATACAATCACTGCTGACTGACAAAAAGGAACATAGAGGGTAGATGGCTCAAGCTTTATTTCTCTCTCACACACCTGGTGCTGAAATCGTTAGGTGACTGGCAATATTATTTTTTATGTTGGTAACACTGAATTCAGTCCTGTAGTCCTCATTCACAGACAGGTGCTTCAAAGACAATATGGTGCGACAAGTGTATGTGGCTTATTTTTTTTTACCTTCAGAACAGTTGTTTTACGATGCCTAAAGAATGGATAAGAGTAAAAGACAAACTGACCAATTTTGTGCGGAAATATTCTCAAGTGACAGTTCAATATTGTTCTGGAAAGTGTGTGAAATTTCAGTGAATTGCGTGAAAAAGTGCCATGTTTCGCAGCATGTACACACTGCAAAACATAAGTCTGCTCTTTGTAAAAAGGCAAAACAAGTTCCAAAAGCATCTCTGATATCTTCGGTATGCTATCAACAAACGTCAGTCACAGTTTTCAGTGGATCTCTGCAAAACATTTATCTCAGCTGGTACAAAACTGGAAAATACAACTTTAAAGAATCTCTTACATAATTACACAAAAGAAATCCCAAATGAAAGCATGTTACATAAATCATATGTTGATGTTTGTTACAATGATGCCACTAGTAGAATTAGGGAAAGGGTCAGTGGGAAGAAAATATAGATTTTCAGTTCAGAAGAGTACAGATCCCTGTTATCGATTTATTGCTAATGTTGTAATTGGCACTATGGACTATGATCAATCCTCTAAAATATATTTACTGTCTTGTGAACAATTAGATAAAACTAACAGTTCAACTATTGTGCAAATAATGTTTTTTTGGAAGTAATATTTTGAGGTTCTTTTAATCTATTTTTTTTTTTTTTGAGTCTGTACTATCTTACCTCAAACAACAAAATCAAATTATATTGTGCAAGTATTTACCTCAGCATTGAATATATTGTAACCTGATGGAATAAAATATGAGACTTCTTCTGTTTACATCTGATGCTGCAGTTTACATAAAGATCCTCAAAGTCCTGTTCCCCAACATACTTCACATAACATGTCTCAACCGAGCATTGCACAGAATCTGTGAGGAAATTCATGGTCTGTTCCCAGATGTAGATGCCTTGATTTCCAACACTAAAAGACATTTATTAAATCTCCATCCAGAGTTCAGTTGCTCAAAGAAGTTGCCCCTGAACTAGAATTATCTCCAGAGCCTGTTGCAATTAGATGGGGTACAAGGTTAACTTCAGCATTATATTATGCAAAGAACTTTAACAAGATACATAACAGTCTATGTGAAGATGATGTATCATCTATATGCTGTAAGAAGACTGTACAAAAAGACCTGGCTTTCATTGCAGCAAATTATTCTGTACTACCAGATGCAATAATGTCTTGAGGAAAGAAATGAGACATTAGTAAATTCAGTGGGTATGTGGATGACATTATGTAGAAAATTCAAGTGGTTCCAAATGCTGCAGGTCCAACTGTACAAGAAAAATGTAAGCAAATACTTTGAGATAATGCAGACTTTCAGCAGTTGAAAAACACTGCAGATTCTTGCTGGTGACAACAGTATTTCAAGTGGTATGGATCCAAACTCTCTGGTGCTCTTCAAATACGCCCCAATAACATCTGTAGAAGTGGAAAGATCATTTTCAGTTCTAAAAAATATGCTGTCTAATAGACGACAAAACTTAATACTTAAAATGTAAAAAGTACCTTATTGTTATGTGCAATCAATGACTAGGTACTTATTGTGTTGACAAAAGTTCTGTAATGAAACAAAACTGTACAGTGTATGTCGGTGGTATGTAATGTTTATTAAATAAAGTATGATATAATATATTTGTACAGTAAGTTTTTATCATATGTTTATATTCTTAACATAAGGCTGTAAAATTTATGATGTAGTCCATTTTTGTAAGAGCCTATTTTGAATTTTACTTGCCCATATTAATGATTTTAGTGTCTTTTTGCCTGCCTATTTCAAATTTGTTAAGTGCCTAAAATCCGAACTCTACTTATGGCACTGGGCTGTATGAATAAAGTGGGGCAAATTCTTTTCCTTCAGTATTTTAAAACATATTCTTCAAAATTAATGACTAAAATATGGAGTATAACCTTTTATATTTTGATGAAGTAGATATAAAGTAAAATAAAGTGATCCCACAACAGGCCTGGAGGCCCTTGGGGTAGTAGGAGGTTAAGGCTCCCACTTTTTCTAGACAATCGGCACTTTATGTCAGCCGGGTTGTCAGCCCTGCGTGACGGCCGCCTTTACCCCCAGAACAAGCGTCTGGTACTCATTTCCGTTAGAGGCTGAGTCGACCCCAGGGCCATAGTGCCGCCAGGGTTTGGGTCAGTTTAAAAAATCCTGACCCCAACAGACTTGAACCCTCGAACCTCCGGCTTGTAGCTCAGTGCCTTAACCACTACGCTACGGCGTGCCCCTAAAAGTAAGTAAAGTAAAGTAATCCCACTACAGGCCTCGGGAGGCCCTTGGGGTAGTAGGAGGTTAAGGCTCCCACGTTTTCTAGACAATCGGCACTTGATGTCAGCCGGGTTGTCAGCCCTGCGTGACGGCCGCCTTTACCCCCAGAACAAGCGTCTGGTACTCATTTCAGTTAGAGGCTGAGTCGACCCCAGGGCCATAGTGCTGCCAGAAGGTTTTGGTCAGTTTAAAAATCCAAGTAGATATAGCAAACAAAATTATTAATTTTAATAAAACCATGGGAATAATAAATTCAGTAATGAAACCTTTGCTAGTCCATAGAGATACCAGAGTATGATTATACAAAACCTTAGCAAGACCTGTACTTTGCTATGGCAGTGAGGCATGGACTTTGAGAAAAGGAGAGGAGAGCATGATAACTTCTAGTAAAATTAGATTCATGATATATACAGCAGGGTACACCAAATGAGATTACAAATGCAATGAGGTCTTGAAGGAACTACGTTTAGAACCAGTTATTAAGTATATACATAATATCAGAACAACTTGGATGAAATATTTGCGATGAATGAGTTCAGATAGAGTTCCCAAAGCCATCCTTCGTTATTGTCCTACAGCGAAAAGATCTCTGGGCGTCCTAAGAAGTGCTGGATACAAAATTCATCAGTGAGATCATAACAGGCCTACAGGTCTAAGATTTGTATGGATGAAGAAAGAAGAAGTATAACATTTTACTTGCAGTGATGAAATCGGGAGAAATGCATCTGGTTCCATAAAGCAAGCAATCACTCAATCTTGGAGCATTTCTACAAGATATAGAAAAAATATATGAATAAAATGAAGAATTTGCTTCTGTTAAGAAGTAATCCTTCAAAAAGTGAAGTCTGGTTAACAACTCATCATCTCAGATATGGCAGTATTCCACATAAAACAGTGAAATAATTTACAAACTACGTCAGTGCCATCTTGAACATTATAAACTTTTACATAAATTTTGCAAGCAAAATTTTAAATGATTACTGACAATTTTCTGCCAGAACAGAAGTTTTCCTACCACATCTGTTGTAAAATAGTTATTTGTAGTAAATATAGTTGTCCGTTGTAGAACATTGAGAATTTTTTTTTTTGGTGAATTATTTTAAGGAATTAGCAAAGGTTTATTTGCCTGTTTATCAAAAACTTTAAATCTTAAATATTTATAAAAATATTAAATTTAATTATTAATGATTGTTCAAATTACAAATACATCAAACCATAATTCACAGCATTTTAACATATGGTGCTGAAGTCTGGCAAATTCCTACCAGGGAAATGAAAAGAATTTTAAGTACAGAAATGGATGTTTTAAGAAGATCAGCTGGAAAATCTAGAATGGATAGAATACGAAATAAAGAAATAAGGGAAATTATGGGTGTACAAGAGGAGCCGGACATCATAGACATCATAGAAAAGAAAAGATTGCAGTGGTATGGTCATGTCAAACGAATGCCAGAACAAAGATTGCCAAAAATTGTTATGGAATGGATCCCAATGGAAAGGAGGAAGAGAGGAAGACCGAATAAAACTTGGATAGAAGGGGTACAAGCAACTATGATATCAGAGGAATGGAGGAAGATCAATGATGGATAGAGAGGAATGGCATTTGGTTTCCGGAAGATGGCAGCAGCTGCCATGATACCGGATGATGATGATGAATGATTGTTCATTGTTGTCAACGATTTAGAGACACTCATATTTTCTTTATATATATTCATATGGACTGATCTACGTATTTTAATATCTACATTACTCACCTTCTGACCAGGACTCGATACATCAATATTCAATATAAAATGGCTGCAAATGATAAATTAACACAAGAATCTAAATAATCAAACTGTATGTAAACATTGTGATAATATAAGTCAAATGAATTATTGAGGCTACTAGGAAAATTTCAATAGACACTGCCAGTGGTCCAGATCATGTAATTATAAAAGCAATTAAAAACAATGTCGCCACTGAAATCATATCTCTAATTGCTACAAGAATGCTAGTTTTCAGGAATTGTGCCACCAGTATTACAGAAAGCTCAAACTGTATTAATTCATAAGAGTGGTGATAAAAACGAACTTTCAAACTGGCGTCCTATAAAACATTTGTTCAGTAGTTTGGAGAGTAATCGAGAGAGCCCTGTGTAGTTACATAACCTTCAATGAACACCAGAGAGGTTTCATAAATTCTCCAGGCACACACATTAATACATCTATCCTAAATAGCATCTTACAATCAGCTGAACAAAAGAAAAAGTCTGCATGTGTAGTTTTTTTGGACATCAATAAAGCCTTTGATAATATAGGACATAATCATCTTAAGAACACATTACAAACTGTCGGTGTGCCAAAACAATTATCAAAATTAATATTAAATCTCCAGAGCTTATGTCCACGCGGCCATGAACCTACGGGTTCGATAGTGCCAGTGAGTAAGAGTAAGTAAGTAAGTAAGTAATATTAAATCTCCAGGAAGGAAACACGACTCAGATTGAAACCTATCAAAATAAAACTAAACCAATTACTATCAATCGAGGAGTTCTACAAGGTTCTCCATTATCACCATCTTTATATAACATTGCAACTAATCATATTCTCGATGAACTCTCAAAAAAATCAATAATAAGTCAATATGGTTACCTATTACTTCCGGATCAATTATGAGCTTTGCTGATGACACGGTGATTGTAGGGAAAGATGTAGCAGCTGCCAGCGAACTGACAAGAATAGTTCTACTGAGGTTTCAGGAAATAGGCCTATAAATTAATGTTTCCAAATCAGCAGTGCTTTCAATCGAGAAAGGTAAACTATGTGAAAAAACGATCTCCAATTTGATGGACATGCATTTCGTGTCCATAAAATCACTGACACTATTCGTTATTTAGGTGTCAATTTTTCAGATCATATAACTTTTGATTCTAAGCAAAGCCTTAATAAATTACGGAATAATATTGAAACTCTCATTGCTTCACCACTGCTACAGCCTGATCAGAAATTTACAGTTTTAAATTGTTCCATATCTCCAACTCTAATTTACCCATTTCAAACAGTACCACCAAATCAAATACTAAAAACATTTTTAGTGAATTGTGATAAACTTTTGAGAAGTGGACTTAAAGAAATTTTACATCTTCCGATACATGTCCCTGATCACATGTTATACACTGAACGTCAGAATAAAGGACTTGGTTTATTTTGTGCAATGTGGGAAACAAAATTACAGAATATAAACATTTGCCATATTCTTTACCAAGACAATAATACATATATTACTACTCTCCGAAACCCAAAAGAAGAAAGTTTACAGTGTGTGAGAGACCTTAACATTGAACCTAGTGACATCAATATTAATACTCGAAGACTACTACCAGATGCAAGGAAACTCAGGAAACAACTAAGAGACAAAGAAGCAGTTCTCTGGAGTCAACTTCCTCATAAAGGAAAAGGCATTATTCTCTACAGTGAATATACACCAACAAATCAATGGATTCGTGATCATCAGGGATTGTCTTGTTCCGAATGGAGAGAAGCAATTAAAATGCAAGCCAATGTATCGGCGGTGCGTTCTTTGCCAGGCAGGTCTAGGGACGATACCCTCTGTAGACGTTGTCACAGAGAGCACGAAACCCTTGCACATGTCTTTAGGGCTTGTCCATTTGGAGAATCACTGAAAAACATTCGGCACCACACTATTCGAAACATGATGGCAGAAGCCTTGCGAGATTATGGATACACAGTTTATGAGGAAGTTCATGGTGTGGCCACTAATGGAAGTAATAGACAAATAGATATTATTGCACTTAGACCATCTTCTAAAATTGGTATGATATTAGATCCCAAAATCCGTTTTGAGACTCATAGTGGCCAACCTGAGGAAATTGACTATGAAAAGAAAGCCATATATGAGCCAACAATTCACTATTACAAAGATAAATACCAATTAGATAGTATAACTGTCACAGGATTGATGATCGGGGCAAGAGGTACTATACCAGGATTCTTAGCTAAATTTTGGAATTTCTTAGATTTGGACAGAGTGTATGTTTCTAAAATTGCCATCGCTGCCATTAGAGAATCAATTTCAATTTTAAGAAACCATCTTTACAAAATTTCTACTTTATAGTATGTATACTTCAATTACAATTTGAAATCTTTTAATGTATTTACAAAATGTATTTCATCAATTTTGAAAATTAATTGTCTGTATCACTTTGTCCTTGAGGCAATCCTCTAATGAGGAAAGTTGTATATAATAATAAAAAAATATGAGGCTGTGTATTAATCTATTAAGATAGGATGAAGGTCCTTCCTGTACATGATTAATCCCGGATTGCAAAATGGTACAGCAGAAAAGTAAAACTGTAAGTAAAACATTCACATTTCAAATATAATTATGGAAAGAGTTGATTTGTGGATTAAATTTCTACCAATGTTTATATAATGTGGCTGTTGCAAAAGCCGAATGCAATTGGGCACTCAAGTGCTTATTTCCAAATTTTCACTTCATATTGACAATTATGTTAACAGAAGAACATAGTAAACATAAGTATGATGCAGAAGAACAGTTCACCTGTGCTGTGGTTAGTTGTAACAGGTTAGTTGAAGATTGCAGAATATAGACAAATTAAAATGTTAATAATGTGTTAAATAGCTTTAAAAATACTGTATTATTGGGTGACAGAAGCTACTGTCTAGAACCATAGCTGAAAATCTCATACCAACCCTATACAGAATACTACAAATCTTTTAAAAGAGTTACAAAAAAAAAAAGAGAAATTTTACAAAAAACTTACTTTTCTTTAAACATGAAGAAACTAGAAGACTGGGCAGACCAAGATAGAGATGGTTTCAATGAAATAGAACAGGATCTTAAGAAGTTGGATGTTTGAGGATGGAGAACAAGAGACAAATGGAGAAAAATCTTGGTGTTTTATTGACAATGGGGAAAAAATTAAGACTATATTTCCTGATATTTGCTAAGGATTTCAGAAGAAATGTCAAACAGAAAGCTAACCCAATCAAAAATCTAACTAAGTTCATCTGTAAGCAGCAATAATT
Organism: Diploptera punctata; assembly: GCA_030220185.1. Lineage (NCBI taxonomy): Eukaryota > Metazoa > Arthropoda > Insecta > Blattodea > Blaberidae > Diploptera > Diploptera punctata. The sequence continues at coordinate 27,431 of JASPKZ010003728.1, read as the reverse complement.
TTAATCTTCTACCATGGCAATCTGCTGTTAAAAATATTGTAAAACACTGTCTTACAAACTTTAGATAAGATGGATGTTTGTGTGATACATGCTTGAATGTTGATTAACAAATTAGCTTCATGCAAACAAACCTCTGCTGGGTTTTATCTTGCATTTTCTTTTCAGAGAGATTAACAACCAGGGAAAACAGAGATGATAATCTGTATGACAATAACTAATTCATGTTACTTCTTTATGTGTTTCTATATAATTCTTATGTACGGGTAATAAAAAATCTGTGTCAAAGTTCCATAACACAATTCTGGAGTAAAAAAAAAGTTTTCACCTATGAAAAAAGTTTTCATCTTCTTTTAATGGACAATGTTGGAGGATAAGTCCATATTCCCTATCAGTCCAATATAATGCAGTGAGATATAAAGGTAGGCTTCATATACAAGATATTACTTGGATAATGATGAATGATTATTTTATAATCAATCTGAATTCAATATTGTTGCTCAATTTAAAATTAAGTTATGCACATCAATATGCATTTAAATTGATGCTGTTGACATTTGATAATTATTACCACTAGGATTTTTATGTAATAAAAGGTAAGGTTGTAATGCAGATAGTATATATTATTCAACTGTCAGAAGTCTAACTTCTCATTATACTATTCAACTGTTTGTATCATCATCATTGTTGGTTCTACAGCCCGTTGCAGGTCTTGACCGCCCCTACAATTGCGCTTCCATTCGTCCCTCTTCTACGCCTTCCCTCTCCATCCTCGTACACCCAGTGTGTTCTCAAGGTCCTGTTCAACGCTTTCCAGCCATCTAATATTAGGTTTCCAATTATAGTTTGTCAATGTCTCTACGACATATGTCTGATTCCTCTTCCCTGTAGAGATGTCTCAGCCATCTAATTTTTGCCATCTTTATTGTTTTAATGATGTCTACATCGCCATATAGTTCATATAATTGATCATTATATCTAATTTGCCAGTTTCCACTCTCACATATTGGGCCAAATATTTTCCTTAATATTTTTCTTTCAAATGTTCTAATTTTGTTTTCTTGAGTTTTTGTTAGGGCCCAACTTTCACAGCCATAGATGGCAACAGGTCTCAATAAAGTGTTATATATTTTTATTTTTGTTTGAATACTCGGGAACTGAGTTGCTTTTTAAGTCCAAAATATCCCTTGCTGGCTAACATTAGTCTATGATTGATTTCGTTATCAATCATATTTTCATTCGTTATTATAGAACCCAAGTATTTAAATTCCTTCATTTTCTCAAAACTTATAATTTCCAATTGCAAAACAGGCATTATTGCTTGGATTGCTTTTTATTTCCATATATTTTGTCTTGCTTTCATTCACTTTTAGGCCTATATTTTGTGCTGCACTTTCCAATTTTAAAAAGGTTTCTCTAACTACATTGGGTGTTCTTCCAATTGTGTCTATATCATCAGCCATATGCTAATATTGGTGCTGATTTATAAAATATTGTTCTTCTAGCATCAATGTTTGCATTCCTGTATTACCTTCTCCCACAGCTATGTTAAAACAGTGTACATGCTAATGCATAACCTTGTCCTAATCCTTTATTTGTAATAAAGGGTGCTGTTTGTCCATTTTGTAATTTTGCTTTACTTTGATATCATTAGGGTAGCCTTTACAAGGTTAATTAGTTTTATTGGCAACTGTTTGTATGCAAACCAAAATAAAAGACAGTCATAAATCTAACTTCTCATTATACTATTCAACTGTTTTTATGTGAAACCAAAATAAAAGACAGACATAAGCCTAACTTCTCATTAACACTATTTTGCAATTTTACCTTTTAGTACATAAAAATCCTAGCCCTAATAATTATAATTACTGCTTCAATACTACCCATCTGTTAGCTATAGTTCTTATATCCTTATATATAAAACTGAGTGTGAGTGTATGTGTATGTATGGACTCATAAACTACTTGCCAGAATTTGAATGGGGTTTTCACCATCATTTAGAGAATTTTTCTGGGGACAATTAATGTATATAACATATTACCATATATACTAATAGGACTGGAGCTAAAAAAAGTGCATCGGTGTAAAAGGTCACTTTTTGGACGCTCTTAAATGGCTTATGCTGTCTTAAAACCATAACACATACACCAAATTAACGTACACAGAATTGAATATCTAAAAAAAAATCTACAAAAAGTTTGCAAATGTATATGTCTATCTTTTATGGACAACTCACAATAACTATTTTGTCTTCAGCTCATTGATGCCAAGAAGATCGGGATAGATAGATTCCTGGGCAATGCCAGGTAATCAAATTATGAAGATTTTTCAACACATACACTTTTATTTCTTATCAAATTAAATATGTTACTTTATACATAATCTCCGTCTTTTGTTTCCATCTTTGATCCGAGGCTTGATCCTTGGGACTGCGAGCAATGTATAAGATACACCTTGAAGTGGGTTGCTAGCCCGTTTTCATAGCGGGTTTATTATTCGGTGTTTCCTCCCTAGGCCGATTGCCTTCACCCAGCTCCAGAGCTCAGCCTGCCCCGTTTTATTTCAGAGTTGTCTCTACTAGATGGGTTGTCTTGAGGACTAACGAACCCCCATCCACCCGTTTTCTCCGAGGAATGATTTTGGAAAATAAACAGGATGAAAATCCTACAAATTATGTTTAAGAAGAAGAAGAGAGATACATAATCTGTGTTTAAATTATTTTTGTCCATGCAAACATCATGTCCCATTAGTTTTAAATGAAATGTTGACCTGAGCTGGAATTTTAACCTCAAAATGCATCTACTTGCTCTACCGTATTTATGCATGTATAGGCCACACTTTTTTACCTAAAATATAAGCTTTGAAATTAGGGTGTGGTTTTATACATGAAATAAACTAGAAAAACATGCTTTATTTTAGACAATTATATCTAATTAATTATAAAGTCTCGACGTACCTTACAAATACTCCAACAAATGTCCGGTATCCAATATGTGTGTTGTCAGCACTTGATGCGTCCATGTCACTTTCATCATCACATCCACTAGAGTCCTCACTGCCTGATGAGGCGGTCCACAATGTATCGTCTTGTTGTCCCGTCCATGGCGTTAGAAATAATGTTCACTTTAAAACTCTTCGTGACTATGTCTTGTGGCAATCCATTCACAGATATGAGTGAGGAAAGGTTTTCTTCAATCGTCCTGCTCAATGTCATTTCCTTGCAAGCGCATCTCCATTTGCAGTAGAAACATCGCAAATGCTTTTAAAGGAGTGGTTAATTGACGTCAAGTGGTTGTAACTTGCCAGTCATTCCTCTAGGTATCCACAACCATGTCACACTTTTCACGTTTTCATTTTGTTTTTACATTTTCAATTAAATAACCTCCGAAACTGTCTATTATCAACATGGATCGCTGACGTAAGAGTGCACCTGGCCGCCAAACCACGCTGACTTCAACCAATCATGTACAGATCTTGTTCATCCACCCTTTCTCTTGCACCCTTACCAAAATTCCTGGAGGTAGTTTTTCTTTTGGCAAGGTCTTTCTTTTAAAAATAATGAAGGTGGAAGTTTTCGTCCATCAGCAGTAATGCCAGCATTATGGTGCACAGTTGCTTTTCTGCTCATGGCGTTCACACTTGCACAGTTTTTTCATCAGGCTTATGCACAGTGTGTCTCCTGGCATGTCAAAGAAAACAGGCGTCTCATTGGCATTCCCTACTGCTCCTAGGCCATAATCATGTGTTTTCCTTAAGTTGAGGACATGTTTTTGGAATGCGTACATATCGGGAAGTTTTGCGCTATTGAAATATGCCGCCGAATTACAAGGTCGTGATATGTCATAAATCACCTGTCCAAACGTAACTTGCCTTAAATTCACTGCACAGGATTTCCATATTCTTGGCTATCTTAAGGCCTTTGAACTGTATCATTTTGACGGATACAGAAAATTCCTTTCTGCCTTTGTTTTCATACATAATCCAGAGAACTCTTCTAACTTCTTTCCGCGGAAAGATTGTCGATGTTGTGACTTGTTTTTCAAGTTCATGTTTTGCTGGATCTACCGTCGCACTTTTTTTCCGTTCACATCAAACTACTTGCTGCTGTCCTATTTCCGTGTTATGCTACATAGTGCACCACTTGTAGCTGATTTGGAGGTATAGCTTTGCTCTGCACCGATCCATGTTTACAACAGTGAACAGGAATGACAATGAATACTGTACCTACCCTGGTTTAATGACTGAGAGAGGCGGCCTGAATGTACCATTACATAGTCCGGGAACAAAAGCTTTGGAATTTACAAACATTGCCAGATTTAAAAGTGATGTAGGACTACTTCTGCCTATTGTATGGACTCTTAGCAAAACGTATAAGACAAATATTTTTTTCCTAATTATTATCACAAAACTTGGGTACGGCCTATATACGCAAAATACAGTATTTTTTGGTTAATGTTTCCAAATTTCTGTTGTAAATAATAGTTTATGCCTATTTAATGAAAACAATTTCAACAAATAAGTGAATGCCAAAGATAAAGAGAAACTTCAGAAGATGAACCAATTTACACCATTATTTATTAAAAATCAATTGAGTGTTGTTACTTGATGAAAATCCATATTTATTAATTAAATTCTTTTATTTTATTAATAATTATTCTATTACTAACCTTCTGAGACACACAATCAGAGCAGGCTCAAATTCTTCTCAACAAGGAACTGTCAACCATTGCATGCCGAAACCTACCTTGAAACTTTTCCCAAAGAACCCATTGTGATGTAATAAGGCCATGTCCAAAAAAAATTATTTGCCATTTTTAGCTGGAAAGCACAGAAATCAAAGCCAGAAGCAGCAATGAGAAAACACACTTTACGGGGCAGATGTACATCCCTGCATAGTTAACAGCAGGGGAAAAAGGAAGGCTGATGCGGGCATGAATGCCAGGTAGTGCCAATATACAGGAGTTGTATTACTTCCCTATAATTCAAATGAGAGATTTGACGCTGGATCTTAGTATCTTGCAGTTAAAAACAGGCAGATAATTTTTTGGACATGGCCAATGTACATCACAATGATTCTCTGGAAGAATTTCAAGGTAGGTTTCCCTTGTAAGTATCAGATAAATGCTAAAACTATATTTTTTTTTGTTAGTGAGCACCCTCAAATTGCATAGAGCCAATATTACAGATTTCATTGTTATGTCAGTTGATTTTATGATTAGAAATCATTAGCAATTTGATAATTACTGCTTCTATAATAACTTACTAATTCCTACAGAAAAGATATTTAAAAAAAATGTTCCTGAGCCAAGATTTGAGTCACAGATCTCCAGCTTAACATTGCTCAAAGCCTTCTGCTGAAGATAGAGCCCATTTTTCCGAAAGACTTTAGATTTTAAAGATGTTAACCATGTTGAGGATGGCGACACTGTTTAGGTGCTAATATTATTATTTTATAATGTGACCAATGCCTCATCGGAATTTTATTATGCATTTTATCAGCATTGATTCCAGCTTCCTATAAACAATGAAACTGCATTCACTATATTACATCATTTTCACACAATTCCACATGCAAACTTCAGAATTATGCAAGAAAGATAAATATATTAATAAATAAGATATTCTTGGTGATAATAAAAATATTGTATATTATTAATAAAACCCAAATCACCACCAAAATATTAAAATAATCAACACATTTCGATAGTAAGGCTATATTTATCAAGACTAGGTATTGATAATGATAGCCTCGCTATCAAAATTCGTTGACTATTTTAATATCTTACTATGGTGATTTGGATTTTATTGATAATGTGGTAATACAAAAAAGATGAAGTTCACAGAAACACATTTTTTTTTAATGCAGGATCATGTGTCAAAGTATTCGGGTTGCAATTTTTTCATTATCCTATGCAGTGAACATATAGATTTGCCAACAAGACTTCAAAGCAAATATTTAATGCTTTCATTATATACTGAAAAATCATCTTAATTCTAAGAATCTATAATTATTCCAAGAACATATTTTATTATCATATAATAAAAGAGGATAATGAATCAAAGTGGACAGTGACAGTGAAACATCAAGCTCTGCTCAAACCATAGAAAGTAATGAGGTCATTTCTATGTGAGAGTATAGGCCTACAATATACAGTGTAACTGCTATGAGTCTACAAGTATTATATGCATAGCACATGTATATACCATAATATAACATCACACAGGCTCAGGCAGGCTTACCAACTATATTATACATAACAAACCCTCAAAAATAAATGTTATAAAGCAAATAAAATTTATTGTACTAGGTGAACCAACACTTTTTATCAAGGATGTGTTTTATTCTTACAAATGTATATAAAAGTTGTGGGCTTGTTTCACTAATACAACTTAAATGAAGTTATAATATCAATAGAAATTAAAATGCATTATAATATGGCAGTGCAATATAGATGAGATGCATTACCTACTATGTACAGGCTCAACATGTGCAACCTTTCCTACAGTGATTTTAAGGGAAGAAGGTACTGTAGTAATGTTAAAACCCCTTAAAATACTCTTTATTGTTTTGTTAGTAAACCACATATTAACTAGGATAGTGTATTAAGGAGAAGATGGAAACATAAAACTGAACTACACTTCAAAATACCTTTGTGCCATGTCAGGTTTTACCTGGTGACGATGGAAGTACAGCCTTTGAAATAATTGATGGCGCACAGGTAACTTTTAAGTCCCAGAACAAAGCCACTGCGGATGATCAGAGGTCAGCTACTTGGAAACTAAAATCCGTTCTATTTTGTTGTGTGATGTGCAAGGGAAAATAATTTTGCATAAATAAGTAGTGCAGTAAATGCTGTAAATAAAATGAATTGAAATAATGGCGAGAGAGAGAGAAAAAAAAGCATGACAGGAGGATAAAACACGCAACTTCATGCATGGGAACAGACGTTCCCTCCACTAGACCACAACCGTCCCTGCTAAAAACAGTCCATATGAAGCAATGCAATACTCTAGGACTTGCTTGTATATTGAAATTAGATAATAATTTGACTTAGTTTAAATTAATCAGACTAGTTTTGCATTAGTTGTGAAAATAAATAATCTTGTTATGCATGTGTTTTTTTAAACAAAGTAATGAGATATTACAATCATTATTCATTTTCTATATATGACCTGTTTCCTTTAATTTATTTATTTCCATATATATATATATATATATATATATATATAAAATAAATGTATTTATTTAACAAAGCCTGGTAATGTGTAGGTATTACGAAAATTAATGTCATTAAAAAAATTATTTTCCTCACCAGGATCGGACCTGGGCCTACATCATCACAAGAGAGCATCTTTTCAACTGCTCTACTGAAGCGAACGATACAATACTGCATGAAGAGAGACTTACGCAGCCTGATTTGAACTCAAAGGAGACAGCACACATAACAACTTACTGGATGTGAATCACTCTTCAAAACTTTAACTTTCCATCATCAAGAGTTGCACCATCAATTTCTTTAATACCAAGCCCAGAATTTACCAGTCTGAGATTTGTACAAATGTAAGGATACCTGGGCATCAGGTAGCTGAGGGAGAGAGTCAAAGAGTTAAAAGAGATTAAGTAACAAAATGACATCAAAGGAAAGAAACAGAAAAGTAAAATGTTATAAGTATGGGATGTGCATCTAAGTAAAGAATATTGTTCTCAGGCTTAAAAGCCCAGAGCTTTTCAAACTACCCTCAGGGGTCCTCATCTAGGGGATATGTGGATGGCGACCACAAGGTGCCCAAGCTGAGCAAAAACATTTCTTCCACTTACTTGTGTTTTGCACTCTTTTAACTTTACTATCTAACCTCTCTTGGTTAACTCTTGTTTTTTTCGACTCCGACGCTATTAGGGCATCCGAGGGCTAGGGAGTCTTTCCTTTCTTCCATTTCTTCTTTCCTTTATTTCTTTTCTTCTCCAGAAAAGCCTGACCAGAGGCTATAAGATGGCAGCCCCATCACTGGTCTTGCCTTCCTTTGGCCGGCAACCAATCAAAGGGACTATTATTATGCTTTCAAGTCTTATACGAGAATTTCCCGGAGGATCAAACTAATGACGACCAAAGATAACACTTTGGCTAGACCAGTGTTGACCTATGGTAGTGAAGCATGGACACTAAGAAAACAACATGAAAGCAGAATAACGGCTTGTGAAATGAGATTCATGCGCAGAACAGCAGCATTACACCAGATGGGATCGGAAAAGGAACACCGATATCTTAAAAGAATTGAAGACTACGCAAATTTTGGAATATATTAAACAGTATCAACTAAATTGGAAATACCATCTTGAAAAGAATGAGTTCAAATCGGATCCCCAAAGCTGTTTATAATTATATACCAAGAGGACGAAGATCACTGGGCCGTCCTATGAAACACTGGAGGGAAAATTTTCTATAGGATCGTAACAGGCCTTGTGCCTAATACTTGGAAGGAAGAAGAAGAAGAAGAGCTTTTCAAACTTAGCAAGTAAAATATCAAATACTCTACAGGTTGGAGATCCTACTGGGTATGGAGAACAAAACTTTTACATTGCTAAAATAATTATGAAAATATTTTACAAAAAAGCATAACATGTGTGATTTAATCACAGCAATGATATAATTTTTAATAAATGTTAAATTTATAATGAAAACACTGAAAGAAGTTCTACTGCCTTTATAAAGTTACATTAGATTTCCCATTAAAAGTCTTCTTAAATAAGAAGCTGCCAATCGTGTGTCGAGCAACGGTTTGCAAGCCTTTGGCAATCTTGGAGATTAAAAAAAAAATAGTCCACCGCGTGGTCTCAAGGTAGCATGCTGCCTTGTCACGCAGCAAGCCCAGGTTCAATCCCTGGTCGGGGCAGTTTTTCTGGGTGGGGTTTTTATTGGGGTTTTTCCTCACCTGTAAGACAAATGTCAGGAAAACTTTAAGGCCCAAATGGTCCCCGAAATCATATGGCCATCATCATCATCCTTATCATTATTATCATCATCATCATCATCATCCTTCACCGGTGTGGAATAGCAACGGGAAGCTACCACCACTACCATTCCCTAGTAAAGCTCCAAGCATAGCATGAAAATGTTAAATTTATAATGAAACATATGAAAAAAGCTCTACTGGCTTTATAAGAAATGTTAGATTTCCCATTAAAAGTCTTCTTAAATAAAAAGCAATGGTTCGCAAGCCTTTGGTGCTCTCAGGAATTGAAATAATAAGAGGGAAATTTGTGTTTAGATTGCAGGTCTTGGATATCTCAGTGGCAGAGCATTAGCATATAAAGCTAAAGGTCCTGGGTTCAAATCCCAGTCTAGGTGTATATTTTTCTCTTCAAAAATAAAATTTTATATACTGCTGGGACCAACATACTGGTATTAAGCAGGGTGTGAATTACTGGGAATTGTTTTTTGTCGAACATATGTTTCAGAGCTTCTTAGCTCTCTGACGATGGGCTAAGAAGCTCTGAAACATATGTTCGACAAAAACAACTCTAAGAGGTAAGAATGAACAGGTAGACAAAGAAGTTTTAATTATTTAAGGCTAAATTATTAAAACAAATAGAAAACTCCAAAAGAACTAACGGTATGGAAAACATCTACATTAAAAAAAATGGAAAGGAGAAAATTAATGAACTTTGAAATTCCCGGGGAAAATTATATGATTTTGAGGTTCTTCAGCATGCCAATAGAGGGAGTATAAGGTGGCTCTTCAAGATGACAAAAACAATGGTCATGAAAATACTGAGGATGGAACTGATGAAGAAAGTTCCAAAACCGGTCTAAGAAGAAGAAGAAGAAGAATATGAGGTGAGGTGATAAAATTTTACTTAAATGGATAAAATAAAATAATACCCTACAACAGTTCTATAATTTTCTAAATCTATACTTTTCTGCTACAAGATGTAAAAATTCAATCAATCATCATGCAGGAACTGTGTAAACTAAGTGAATTTCTCAAATGTATAGTCTGATTTTGCTGGTTTATAGAATATATCTTCCTTTTAACTTTTAAATTTCTTAAGTTGGTAATTAAGCTTAATTAAGCTGGTAAGCTTATTTAAATGTGTTCGACCACAAAGAAAACAAACCATGCATATCCTTACATTACTGCCTATTGAATATTGTTGTATAATAATTTGGCACAAATTTAAATAATTTCTACTGGTTCATTCTTCCACTGCTTTATCAAGAATATGAAATAAATTAAACCACTGTATCTTATAGGATACACTGCCAATTTAAAGTTTAATTAAAATGTATGGTATGCAAATATATGGCTGCTGCTAGAGCAATTATTTAATTTCATGTTTCATGTAAAACCCCAATTTTTGTTGATTAATGAACTCAAGCCTTAATTTTTTAATTGATTGCTATATATTAAATTAATGTTGGGAAGTAAACATTATGAGGTATAATCATTAAAATTCATCTGAGAACATATTGTTTAAACAACTCACCCTCATAGGATTCATGCTTCCATGATATCGCGATTTCAAACACAGTCGTGTTCATCTTCAGCCATAACTCCGACTGACGAAATTCTTCGGCCGTCAACTATTCTATTGTCGCCATCTTCAGTGCTGCCATCTATGGTTGAATTTATGAACTTCGAAATCAAAGTAATTTCGTTAGGGATATCAAAATTCATTGATCTATTTTTGTTTTTCTGAAAGTATATTTTTTCCCAAACTGTCAATTCCAAAGGTTCCTCTACTTGTTTTAAAAGTTTAGCTTCTCTTCCAATTTTATGATGTTTTAATAAACTATGTGCAGCAATTGCAGATTTTTCAATTTCACAATTTTTAATATTTCTGAAATATTCTTTTGTCCGAATTTCCAAATTCCTTTTTGTTTTTCCTATATAAACTTTATTGCAATCTTCACAACTTATTTGATAAATTTTGCAATAATAAATTCCAAAGATATTGAAGATGCTCTTAAATTATTGAACCTTCAGGATGAATCAGTAAAGTTTACCGTTGAATTAGAAAAAGAAAACAAAATTCCATTTTTGGATTTATGTTTAATTAGGAATGATCAAACACTGAAAATTGAATTTGATATATTTAGGAAAGGAACTCATACAGATAATTACATTAATCATCAGGCTTCAATCACATTGCTCATAAGCATGCAATATTCAATAGCTTAATTTACAGATTGACAAATGTACCATTAAACGAAGAAAATTTCAACAAAGAGTTTAAACATATCTTAAACACTGCTAGATTAAATGGTTTTGATAAAGAATTAATTATAAATAAGTTGAAGAAATTCAAACACAAAAAAAAGACTTAATGAATATACTACTCTACAAAATTGCAAAGAAAAGAAAAAATACAAGAAAATTACTTACCATCCTGAAATGCATAGAAAATTTCAAAAAAAATTTTGACAAATACAACATTTCTTTGGCACCAAATAAATAAATTTAGTCTGGGTAATCTTCTAAGTACCAATAAAAAGTCAATGTTCCAGACATTAAGAAATCTGGAATTTATCAAATAAGTTGTGAAGATTGCAATAAAGTTTATATAGGAAAAACAAAAAGGAATTTGGAAATTCGGACAAAAGAACATTTCAGAAATATTAAAAATTGTGAAATTGAAAAATCTGCAATTGCTGCACATAGTTTATTAGAACATTATAAAATTGGAAGAGAAGCTAAACTTTTCAAAACAAGTAGAGAAATCTTTGGAATTGACAGTTTGGGAAAAAATATACATTCAGAAAAACAAAAATAGATCAATGAATTTTGATATCCCTAACGAATTACTTTGATTTCGAAGTTCATAAATTCAACCATAGATGGCAGCACTGAAGATGGCGACAATAGAATAGTTGACGGCCGAAGAATTTCGTCAGTCGGAGTTATGGCTGAAGATGAACACGACTGTGTTTGAAATCGCGATATCATGGAAGCATGAATCCTATGAGGTAGAGTTGTTTAAACATATGTTCTCCGATGAATTTTAATGATTGCTATATGCTGAGTTTGATTTCTGAAGAAACCAAAAATTGCTGCCTCTAGAGCCACACACATACATACATCTATATATATAAAAATGAATGCATGTATGTCTGTCCTTTATAACTTCTAAACCATTCAACCGATCTTCGTGAAAATTTGTATATACAGGGTTTCAGATGCGGTGAATGTTTAGCCGTTATCTATTATGTTCTAAAACCCTTAGATGTAGCATTTCACCTGAAGTGAAAATTTAAAAATCACTCTAGTGGTCACAGTTTTCAATGTTTCACATGAAACTCAGTATATCCTACTAAAATAAACCGAGGTAGATATTATCCAAAAATGAGCAAAATCAGACAATTAGAAGTGGAAGTTTACTTGAAATCCGAAATTAAAAAACTGCCTAATCGACTGGACCAATTTTGATGAAATTTTGTGAGCATGTGTTTTAGTAGGTCACTGGATGGTTTAGATTCACATTTGGACCCGGTACGTGGTGCTGCGATCTGGTAATAGGAATTTTTTATGTCAGATGTGTAGTCATCTGCATTACAGAAATATTTTGCATGACAATAATGTAACGTCATAATGTATGCTTCTTGAGCCACAATAGATAGCAGTGAGGAGTTTTCTTGCAAAATTATTAATTAATGAATTTTATGGTGAAAAAAGTAACTTATATTTTTATTGTCCGGCCATGACACGAGAATTGAAGGTTCAGGCAAGACAATGTCTGCCAGGTCCAGTAGTATACATATAAAAACTACTTGACTCAAAAAACTACTTGACCAATTTGAATGGTGTTTTTTATCATAATTTAGAATTTTTCTGGGACAATTAACGTATATAACACATTACCGTACATACTATAGGGTTGGAGCTAAAAAAAAGTACATCAGTACACTAAAAAGTCGCTTTTTGGATGCTTAATGGCTTATGCTGCCTAAACCATAACAAATACACCAAATTAAAGTACACAGAATTGTATATCTCAAAAAAATTCCATAAAAAAGTGCGCGACAGCATATGTTTACCTTTTATGGATAAACTCACAAAAACAATTTTTTGTCTTTCAGCTCATTGATGCCAAGGAGATCGGGATAAATAGATTCCCAGGCAATGCTGGGTAATCAGCACGGGGTATCTAAAAATAATTACGATATAAATTTATAATTATTTTTTTTTAGTTATTCAACTAAACATAAAAACACATTTCATTTATTTAGGCGTAGCAGCACAAGCCAGGTATTAGCTAGTATTCATAAGTTAAATAAGGGAAATAACATTATGAGGCTCTTAATTCAATGAATGAATGAGTCAATTCTTATCTTATCTCATTATTTTTTTTAAACATGGGAACTGCAGTTTTCAAGAGGATGATGATGAGAGGTACTCCTCTTGAAAACTGCAGTTCCCATGTTTAAAAAACATGAAATATGAGGTAAGATAAAAATTGACTCATTCATTAAATGGATTAGCTAGTATACATATATACATTTTTGTCATGGTAATTTTCGTTGTCAACTAGGTAGGATTACTGAGGTAACAATTTTCAAAAACCTTTTCATAACAACAATCTGAATAGCTTCATTCCTTTGGAATTCACTAAAAAGAGGTATCCCTCAACATTTTGTTTTTAGCACTATTATCTTCAACCTGATGCCTATGAAAAAAATTAAAGGAATCACACAAATCAATTGTGTCCTTTAAACAGATGATTTGGTAATTTTGGACATCATTGAAAAAAAGACATCACCACAAACTCACCACACAAATGAATTCTCCATTTTTTAAATTATCCAGCTGGTGTAAAAACATGCAAGTTAATACAGACAAAGCAATCTATCAAATATTCTCTTTATCTTATAAGATGCCAATAATCTCACTTCTTATAGACAAAGTACCATCACCCAAAACCAAGTTTATAAATATTTAGGTGTAACATTTGATAACAAGCTAACTTAGAAACAACATATGTTCATATGTAACAGAGAAAATAAGCAAAATCTTTCCCTCTTGAAAGATTAGCTGTAAGTAAACGGGGATGTTCCAGATAAATACTGAACGTTATATATAAAACCCATAACTAACAAATTCATCAGCAAAAAATTACAGCAAGAAAATCAAATTTAGCTAAAAAATAAAAGTCCAAAAACAAGCATTACACATTATTATATGTACTGTTTCATCTACCCCCATATCGGTTCTACAACAATTTCCACACAACAGACAGATAAAGATAAATGTAGCCTTCACTTATATAAAAAGTTGAAAAGACTACCTGTCTGTGTGTGTATACCCCATGTGTGGACATAAATGTACCCTAGAGGGTAATTGGTTGGTTGGTTGGTTGATTGGTTGGTATCTAATGTCGAGCACTTGATAATGAAATCATTCGCTCTCTTGCACTCCAATATTTAGCAGAAAGGCTGGTCTCTTCTACAAAAGCTGGACAATGGAGGAGCTAATTTAGTTATGCTTATTTACCTACAGATGTCAACGAGTGATATGTGGTTAGCACATCTAGTAGGCAACTAAGGTTCTTAATAAAGAAGCCACCATTTGCAAAAATTGTAGCAATGGCTCATAGCATTTGGGGTTAGGGAATTAACTATGTGCAAGAGAAAAATACGCGTTTAGATTGGAGGCCTAGGTGGCTCAGATGGAAGAGCATTCACATAGAAGTCAAAGGTCATGGGTTCAAACCCCAGTCTAGGCATATATTTTTCTTTTCAAATATAACTAAGGTATTACTTGTATCGATGGATGGATGAATGTCGGTTAAATTTTGCACAGAGGCCTTTTATTCAGGCTGTTCTTTTACAAGGCTAAAAATCTTCAGACTCAGGACTTATGACTTAAAGTCCCTCCTGGAGAACTTGTACCATGAATTTTTCTATCCTAAAATATATCAACCATGGCCGGGTTTGAACCCATGTCCCTCGGAATTAGAGGCAAGGAATATAACTACTAGCTCTCCGCGGCCAACAAAAGACTACCTAATATCAAGAAATTACAATAGAAAGTAACATTACGAGATCCTTCTTAATAGATATGTTTGAGTCTGTTGTCATCATATCTCATAAGTAGTTGAGTTCTTTTGGTAAATGTTTCAAAACAATTCTTCCGTTCTATCTTCAGCTTGTCCAGACTGAAGATAAAACAGAAGATTTGTTTTGAAACATGTCCTGAAATAACTCAACTACTATGAGGTATGATGACAAACAGACTCAACTTATTTGACTACAAAATGTTGACTACTGGAAAATCTACTCAAATACTCCAAGAAGCTTAGGCACCCAACATAGTTTTATACAGAATCTTAAAACTACAAAACCAATACAGATTACCGTTGGACTTATACAATATGGAAAAGTTATCTCCTCTACCTTATCCTGTCCATATAATTCAAATCAATTGTAACATAGAGTTAAAGGAACAATCAAGAAAAAGATATTCAACTGAAAACAAGTTTGCCTTAAAATAAATCTACACAAAATTTCTAGAAAATAAGTGAAGACATGTTTACAATGATTGCTCTAATAATAGTCATAACTTTAACATACAATCTGTACTGGTCCATGGTATCTTTACCTTGTCGTGGTGGAGTGGCTTGTGTGCTTAAATGATCCTGAGAGCTATGCCGGCGGTAGCATTGCTGCCGATAGGGTTACCCATGCCGGACTGGTCGAAGGTGATAAGCCAGACGAAATAAGTACCTTGGTCGAAAGAGTGACGATCTTTCACCGTAAAAATACAACCGTCAAGAAATGCGGACATGGGTTCTACTGGGGTAAAATTTTCCGGAGGTCAAATAGTCCCCCATTCGGTTCTCCGGGCGGGGACTACTTCAGGGAACCCATGCCAAAGGCTCAAACACAGGGACATGTTCCTAGGAACATGGAATGTTAGGACTTTATACAATAGCGGGGCACTAGAGATATTAACGCGGGAATTGGATAAATCGCCCTTGGATATAGTCGCTTTACAGGAAGTTAGGTGGCCAGGAGAAGGTAGTCAGGAATCAGGAAGCTTTGCATTATACTATGGGGGTGCAGAAAGACCTGCATTTGGAACGGGTTTTTTAGTCAGAAGGAGGATCCTATCCGCTATCCGAGATATTAAGTTTGTTAGTGATAGGATATCATACATAATTCTAAAGGGTAAACGACATGATTTTATAATTGTAAATGTACATGCCCCCACAGAAGATAAAGATGACAAGATCAAGGATGAGTTCTATGAAGAATTAGAATGCTTATTTGATAGCCTTTCACGATATCATATGAAAATTGTCTTAGGAGATTTTAATGCAAAAGTGGGGCGGGAAGATATATTCAAACCAACAATAGGCAAATTCAGTCTTCATGAAGATAGTAACGACAACGGGGTTAGATTAGTCACATTTGCCACATCAAAGAATCTCATTGTTAAGAGCACAACATTTCAGCATAAGGATATTCATAAATACACCTGGACGTCCCCAGATGGAGAAACTCGGAACCAGATAGATCATGTATTAGTGGATAAACGCTGGCACAGTAGCATCATTGATGTTAGATCAGTTAGAGGGACAGACTGCAATTCAGATCATCATCTGGTCAGGGTGAAAATCAGACAACGGCTATCGCTTATGAGAGGAACAAACGCTAAAGATGATTCTGTAAAATATGAATTAAAAAACTTGAAAAATGATGAAATGCGGCAAGAATACCAAATCAAAATTGCTAATAGATTTGAAGTACTGGAATCTTCAGATGACAATGTGGCAAACGAAGAAGAAACTGATATAAATAAAGAATGGGAGGCTATAAGAGATACTATTAAATTGTCAGCATCAGAAAGCATTGGTTGTTTAAAAAAGAGGCAAAACAAGAAATGGTTTGATGAGGAATGTGCCGACATTGTAAAGAAAAGAAAGCTAGCAAAAATGAAATGGTTACACGAGCCAAATGAGGTAAATTTAGAGCAATTGGGTAGTGTTAGACGGGAAACCACCAAGTTACTAAAGAGTAAAAAGAGGGAATATTTGAGAGAGAAGATTAATGATCTTGAAATGAATGCAAAAAATAGGAACATTAGAGAATTATATCAGGGAATTAGTATAGAGAAGAAAGGGTTTCAGGCTAGAACAAACATAATTCGGAATGAAAATGGGGATATGATTGCAGATTCCAAGAGTATATTAAATAGATGGAAAAGTTATTTTAATCAGCTATTAAATGTACATACAGAACAGGACATTGAGGAGGATAAGTTACAGACAGCAGAAATGCTAGTCGCAGAGCCAAGTGCATTAGAGGTTGAAATGGCAATTGAAAAATTGAAGATGTATAAAGCATCAGGTTCAGATGAGATCCCAGCAGAACTGATAAAATCAGGGGGAGAAAAATTGATGGACAAGATACGCTGGTTGCTTAGTATGATTTGGGAAAAAGAAGCTCTTCCAGATGAATGGAAGGAATCAATTATCGTACCAATTTATAAGAAAGGAGATAAAACTGATTGCAACAACTATAGGGGCATCTCATTACTTTCAACTTCGTACAAAATTCTAACAAATATATTAGTAAGCAGACTTACTCCCTATATTGATGACATTCTAGGAGATCATCAATGTGCATTTAGAAGAAACAGGTCTACAACAGATCAGATTTTTAGTATAAGACAGATTTTAGAAAAGAAATGGGAATATAATGGTACTGTACATCAACTATATGTAGACTTCAAAAAAGCATATGATTCAATTAAGAGGGAGAAGTTATATAGTATCCTGCTGGAGTTCGGAATTCCTAAAAAGTTAGTTAGACTTATACGAATGTGTCTAAATGGCTCAACGAGTAGGGTGCGTGTAGGCAAACAGTTTTCAGACACTTTTGAAATCCAGAATGGGTTGAAGCAAGGAGATGCACTATCTCCTCTACTATTTAATTTTGTACTAGAGCATGCCATTAAATCTTTAGAGAATGAGGAAGGCTTACAACTCAATGGTATTAATAAGCTGTTAGTTTATGCTGATGATGTAGTACTACTGGCCGATAGCGAGGAGATACTAAAGGCCAACACGCACACACTATTGAGTAACACTAAGAAATTAGGACTGGAAGTAAATATCAGTAAAACTAAATATATGGTCACACGTAGAAATACATTATATAATGGAAATGGACAGCTAATGACAAATGAGGGAAATTTTGAGGAATTGGCTGAATTCAAATACCTAGGAACAATAATCACAAATAGGAATGAGATGCACAAAGAAATTAAACATAGGCTCAATTCTGGAAATGCATGCTATTATGCATTGCAGAGACTTTTGATGTCCCAACTCCTTTCAAAAAACGTTAAGCTGAAAATATATAAAACTATTATTCTACCAGTTATATTATATGGGTGCGAAACATGGACTCTTACTTTAAGGGAGGAAAGGAGATTACGAGTATTTGAGAATAAAGTTCTTAGGAAAATTTTTGGACCAAAGAGAGATGAACAGACAGGTGAATGGAGAAGACTACATAACAATGAACTACATGGTCTTTATAGGAAGCCAGATATAATAAGAACAGTTAAGTCCCGTAGACTGCGATGGGCAGGACATGTTGCGCGTATGGGGAATGAAAGACGTGCATGGAAACTTCTTGTAGGAAAGCCAGAAGGAAAACGCCCAGTTGGTAGACCAAGAATGAGGTGGGAGAACAACATTAACTATGATTTGAGGGAAGTAGATTATACAGGGAATGATTGGAAAGCATTAGCTCAGGATAGGGATGTATGGAGAGCTTATGTCCGTGCGGCCATGAACCTACGGGTTCGATAGTGCCAGTGAGTAAGTAAGTAAGTAGGAATGAAAATAAATATCATACAGCAACAATTAGGTTCATTTTTCATTTCATGTTTTAAAATACACTAATCCAATCTACTTTCATGATAAATCAATTTACAGTTTTTGTGTGTTGTATGTGATGAAAATTTTGCCAAGAATAATTATTTATTTTACAATGTCTTGTAAGTGTTATTGTGTACATAAAGTAACTTCTCTCTAGTAAGTGGCTTACGAACATGGACTTGTACTATGGTAACTTGCTCTTTCTTACCAAAATATAACATTACCCATTATCAGTCAAAGATTTTAAAGTGTATATGTAGAAGTGGTACATAATACTTTCTGAAATCATAATTCTGTGGTAAAAGCTAAATATGATTTGTGTCTTCTGATGTATTAATTTAAATTTTAACATTCGTAATGATGGACAATTATTATTTTGAAAAGAAAAAATTAACACTTTTCATTTGGGATTTGAACCCAAAACCTCAAGCTCTGTATGCTAGTGTGCTAACCATTACACAATTTCGGGCTTTCCAATGCAAATGTTAATTCTTCTTTCCTCATATAAAATTTCCTTTATCATCAGAAGAAGATTGCACTGGTAGCGACAGCTATCTGCTTCTGATGATAAAGAGAAAATGTGTATGAGGAAGAAGAATTAACATTTTTATCGGAAGCCTAAAATAGTGTAATGGTTTTAATGCACAGAGCTAGAGGTTTCGGGTTCAAATCCTGATTCAGGCATTAATTTTTTTTTAATAATAACATTGTCTGTTTAATACATTGGAATATGCAATGTTCTGCATTTTCACCACAATTTTATCAATATCAAATAAGCATACAAAACAGGAAGGGGTTTAACAAAGCAGTAAGTTTATGTGAATGCCAGATGACAAATAACAAAATATCAAGGAAAAGTTATTGTATCAACATGTATTATGTAAATAAAAAACAATGATTTTCTTGATAGAAGTTTAAAAATTTACAATCACATACCTTGTAAGAAGTGAACTCATATCCAATACATTTTTGCAGAGAGTTTTCAATATATAAGTTACTCCCTGTCATGACTATATACAATACAATCCACTAGCAAGTTGGTAAGTGAGCCTGGTACCTGACACATATATAAATATGACGTAAGCAAGTTCCAGCAGGAGTTCATACATAATCACTCCATCACATCTCCATCAAGTGACTTTTTTGTTAATATAAATAATAAATCTATTACATTCTAAATTTGGTTAGAATCTGTTTTATACACAAGATACAAGGAATTGACACAAGATTTAGCAACAATTCTGCCACTTTAAGCATATCTGACATGAATACAACTAAGTACAGAGTCTTTATTGTTTATTTTTTATTATTTCACTCACCTCATACTTCATACTGTTAGTGTTATTTCCTATCTACATAAACTTAACAGAGTCTTTAGTTTATGTCACAATCTATTTAATCAAAAATCAGTTGCTAGGTTCTGCCTGGCAAGTTCAAGCCCTGTTTAAAACAGAAAGTATTACTTGGTCATAAAACCTTGTCTTAATTTTAAGATCTTATACCACCTATTAGTGTATTTTCCGTCTTCTGTAAGCTGTTTGACACATGTAGTGAAAAGAAAGAAACAGTGTGCTCAAATTTGTTTTAGATTTAATTTCATTAATAAATTATAATAGGAAGATTGACATTATGAGGGTTTTTCTTCTTAATAAATAAGGTGAATTTGTTACATCTTACCTCCTAAAATGTTTGTGTTCTTTTGGATGCTTGCATATCTTATCAGCTTGTCC
Organism: Diploptera punctata; assembly: GCA_030220185.1. Taxonomy (NCBI): domain Eukaryota; kingdom Metazoa; phylum Arthropoda; class Insecta; order Blattodea; family Blaberidae; genus Diploptera; species Diploptera punctata. The sequence goes on along the minus strand of JASPKZ010003728.1, from coordinate 6,818 downwards.
ACACTGTTGAATTTTATGTTGTCGTTTCTGGATGTTGATTCATTAAAACAGTTAGAACATACAAAAGGAATTCACCTTTTGGGAGAAAATCTACATCCAGAAGAACAGAGATAGGATTATAAATTTTGAATTTCCAGGGGAAAAGGATTTATTTTGCAAGTTCTTCGGTCATCCAAAGATGGAGTGGAAGTCGACCTCATGGGGCAACAACAGAAAATTCATCAGTCTTTACAAGCTGATGATGATATGCAAGCCATATTGAAACATGTCCAAAAGAACACTAGTGCTATGTTTTATAGGTGTACGATGTAACAGACTAACCTTATTTTAATTTTAATTTTAGTATAACATGATATAAACAATACTTATACAACAATGGATGTTTTCTGTTTTAACTTGTATGAAGAATAAATCCTAAAAATACATTACTGTACTTTTCAGTGTTAGTTTCTGCAGCAACTATCCCAATTAAGAGTATTATTTTCAAGATTAATAACATTCTGTAGCACTAATTGAGTTTTAGTCAACATGAAAGGCAGGAGTTGACCATAATAACCAAAAAAGAGCTTGATAATATCAAAATACTCCTATAGGCAAGTTAAAAAAAATCATCTCATACTTAACTGTACAGTCGCAATGTGTCTGCTGGATTGGCCCTGTAGAGTCACAATATTTTTAAAATGAAAAGGAAGGCTTATAAAAATAAACAAAATTCATACCAGACTGCCGCTGAATGCATAGAATAGGATATTCCGTGTTCGATCTTTCTTTTAAAAAAAATTAATTTATCAAGAACTAGAATATTTTAAACTACATATACATCTCAAAGTATTAAGATTAGGCCACTTAAAAATAATGTTAAAATTCTCATTAAAAATACTTTGAATAGAAGTTCTCTGATGGGCATTGTTAATAGTGCTATTTGCCTTCGGATATAAGAGAATTGTATAGAGAGGAAAGAAAATTTTATGATTGTATCGGGTCTTGAATGGTGTAACGGATGCATAAAGTCAGAGGTATGAGATCAATTCCCGGTTCCAGCATTAATTTTTCTTTTTAAAAAATAAAATTAATTTGTCCAGGACTGCAATATGTTAAACTAAAATATAGCGTCAAAATTCATAAACCTAACATTCTTAATAGCATTCCTAGGATTAAATTTTGTAACCAAATCATAAACACAAGTAATCAATTGTAGATGTATGAGCAGGTTGCACCATAAATTGGAACCTCAGCAGGATTTATAAGCATAGGATTGAAATTCAATAAATTATTAAACAAATTATGAGCCATAACAAAGACTGAGCTAAAAGTAAATTAGAAATTATAGAGAGCTAAGACTTTTTAGACTGTAAAAGTAATGATGAAATTGGATGCTAAGGTATAACTGCCCAGTTAAAAAAGAAATCACATCTCCTTCTCCTCACTTAAGGTCTCTTAAAACAAAGCAACAAGTCTATAAAGAAAAGCTTCGCAAAACACAATTAGAGAAATATCTTCAAAAGAATCTCAGATAATCAAATTTCGAGACTTTTAATACAATTTACTGAGGAAAACATTTTCTATTTAAAGTGAGATGTCTAAGTAGCACAGTAGTTTAGTATACTGGTAAGTAGAATTCCAATTTAGGCAAACATTTTTCTTATATTATTTTCAGTCTGATCATCTTACCTCAATATTAATGTGTTTGTTCTTGGACATGTTTCAAAACAATTGTGTTTTATCGTCAGCTTGTCCAGACGATAAAACAAAATTGTTTTGAAACATGTCCAAGAACAAATCAATCATTACTATTGAGGTAAGATGATCAGACTGAAAATAATATAATTAAAATAACCTCAAAATATCACTTCCTAAAATTAAATATTAAACATTTTTCTCTTCAAATATTAATATGTCCTTCAGTGTGACTGACAAATTTAAAATAAAAACATTAAAATATATTTAATAATAGAGTTAGAATTTAACACCTCACCTCATAATTGTAGATTTGTGGAAGACTAGTTTCGATACTCCTTTGTACCATCTTTTGAAATTTTGAAAAAGATTTAATTTGGAAGTTCATCAGTCAGCCAATAGAAGGAGCAGAAGCAACCTGCAGGATTGCCAACCACTAATTCAACAGTTAAATAGAGCTGAAGATGGTGCAAAGAAGTTTCAAAACTAGTCTTCCAGAAATCTACAATTATGAGGTGAGTTGTTCAATTCTAACTCTATTAAACAATTAAAATGAATATCACTTCCTTTAAATATTAATGGAAATATAAACTTTACAGGCTATAATAGTAGTGTTAAATCCCTTTTAAAAAATATTTTCTTGAATAAGAAGCAGCCAGAAGGCGTGTAGATCAAAGGTTCATGCCCTCAGGCATGCAGGTTTGTTAAGAGAGAGAAACATTTCCATTTAAAGTGAGATGCCTAAGTAGCACAGTTGTTTAGTGACCTTGGGTTCAAATTCCGTTTATGCAAAAAATATTCTCTCCAAATATTAAATAATTTTCTTTCTAAAGCAAAACAATTTTCATATTCATCATCATCCATGCAGTATTAGGCCATGTGGACTGTTACAGTCTCAAAGAGAAATTTTCCATCCAGCACTCTTTTTCGATGTCCCACCAGTGATCTTTTGCTTTACATATTCATATTGTTCTTATATGATGTCAGAAATATAAAAATAAAAAACATTACTAGAGTGCAGTGATTCAATTGTGTTTTTCCCCCAATAAAGAATTAAATTATCAGAATAGTCATTTTTATAACATTCTTAAACATCCTCTAAGAACTAACTTAGGGCATCAGTATGGATGTTTAAATGTCAAAAGTAACTTCATGAACTTCATAGATGTGTCATTCCTTGTCTTGTATCTACTAAATTATTTTCCTACACCAGGAGAAAATAATATAAAAATAACAACAGGAAAGAAAAATCAGACAATATAAACTGTTTTTTCTGTCCCTTTAGACTAACAAACTCTCAGTTTTCATATACATCACCTGATACCATCTGTGTAGCAGAAAAATAAAATTCTATGAGCGAATCAAGGCAACACACGGAAACATCACAGCCATTGGTCCTGCAACAAGACAAAACATGTTTGCATCATTATCTTCCGCATAAATACTGCCCATAAGAATGACCAGAAGGTGTTTCTGTCTTCCTATTTTCCAGGGGTAGACAATGAGTTCCAAATTCGGAGAGGCCAATATGAGATGATGGGTTGCATTACTTACTTACTTACTCACTGGCACTATCGAACCCGTAAGTTCATGGCCGCACGGACATAAGCTCTCCATACATCCATATCCTGAGCTAATCCTTTCCAATCATTCCCTGTATAATCTACTTCCCTCAAATCATAGTTAATGTTATTCTCCCACCTCATTCTTGGTCTACCAACTGGGCATTTTCCCTCTGGCCTTTGGCATGGGTTCCCTGAAGTAGTCCCCGCCCGGAGAATGATGGGTTGCATTGCATTTACAAATATACAATTAGCTGTAAATCAAATTAACTCACTAATCTTTCTAACAAAGAAACAACAATGTTCTCACTTGTATTCACTTTTACTTATTAGCTCATATAATAAATAGCCTCCAGTAGATTCCACACAAAGTAGCCTCCTCACAAGAATTTCACAAAGAATAGCATTACAGAACAATCCAGCTTTATTATAGATTGAACTGCTGGTAGCATGGCAATGAGAAGTTTGTCTGTATTGCGTACCAAAAGAGTTCAGTGCTATTACTTGAGCAATAAGTAGTCTGCAGCTAACAGATATCAGCAATGCTTTTTGTCACCACTGAAACAAAAAACTTCTCCTGTATTACAAGCCTCAACATTTTCATCTAACTCATGAAAGCTGGAATATTGTGATTACTTACTTTGTTAAAATGCTGATAAAATGTTACAGGCAGGGAAGTAAGGCTAGGAGGTCCAACCTCCCCTGATATTTATTTTTTTACAAATACAAATGCTACAATCGGTATACCCTAAATATTAGTTTTTATTGTATTTATAGAAAATAAAATAAATATTACCATTCATAAGTGAAATAGGACAATAACTAAATTGTCATAATACTATTATGTCCGAATATAAGGTGCATGCGATATAATAAGGCTCACTCCAAATTCAAAGTGTAATAAATTTAAAAAAAAGAGAAAATTGAATATAAGGTTAACCTCTAAATCAGAGAATGTACAACAGAAAAGCAAAGAGTATATGTATCGCATATCATAACAAGTTTAATGTTTTGGCTTCTTCTGTTCGCTATACTGTTTTTTTTTTTCTCTCTATCAAGCGTGTATATGTTGGAGATATATCCTGAGAACAACAATAATAAGAATTAGGTTACTATAGCTAATAATAGAAAAGAAAAATTAATAAGAATCCAGAAGTGAGTACATAACATTACGTTTCTATTTAGGCTACTTGTAATGGAGAGAATACTAACCAAGCGAATGTCTTTCAATCCGAATTTAAAAACAAAAGTTCCTTATTAAGTTACGTAGTAGGAAACCACCACTTAGTATTTAACAAGTTTTCAAAAAAATTTTCAACAAATTCAACATTAAATTAGCACCGAAAAATGATTACAGTTTGAATAATTTAATCAAAACCAACAAAAATGAAAAGATTGAAGACTGTAACAAATCAGGAATCTATCAAATTTAATGTAAAGATTGTGAAAAAGATATACGAGAGTCATACTGAAAGTCATGAGCAACATTTTTTTAACAATCATAATATTTATTTTAGACAAACCAAGTACACCTTGTTAATCTACAGACCTTTCTGTCACTTTTCAACATAGTCTCAATTTCTTTGCACACCATTTTGTCCAACATTCTACAAGCATGAAATTCCCTTATGGTAGAAGTCCGTTCCAGCTGCCGAAGACACTGACGCACTGCTTTCCGAATATCCTCCCGCGTCTCGTGCGTTGGCCTTCTCAGCTGCTCTTTCACAGAATCGAAAAGATGGTAGTCAGAGGGTGCCAAATCGGGACTATAGGGAGGATGTGGAAGAGTTTCCCATCCAAATGTCCTGATCTTCTCCACAGGTGTGAGGACGCGCGTTATTGGTTTGCAGAATGACCTTCCTTCCAGGCGTGTTGTCGTGCAATGCCACAACGGAGCTTCACAAGTGTCTGGTATAGCGGGCAGCATTTATGGTTTGTCCAGGTTCAAGAAATTCAACCAGAATGTAACCTTGCGCATCCCAGAAGACGCTGCCCATAACTTTCCCAACAGATTGCATGTCTTCACTTTTTTCTTTGATGGCGAATTTAAGTGGTGTGCCATTCCATACTCTGGCATTTTTGTTTCAGGCTCGTAGCGATGAAACCAGCTTTCGTCACTGTCACAATACTCGTCAAAAAATCATCATCTTCATTTCAAAATCTCTGAAGAAGGTTATGGGTGATGGTTCTTCTTTGAAGTTTGTGGTCTTCAGTCAATAAACGTGGAACCCAACGGGCACTAACTTACTAACCTAAGCTGTGAATCATTTCTTGCACTGCACTGTGCCCTACTGCAAGTTTTGTAGCGATTTATTCACTCTGATATGCCTGTCATCTCTAATAAGCGCATCAACTTTTCCTTGTTTGGGCAACCGCCTACAAGGCTCATCTTTGATACTCGTGTTCCATCTTTAAAATACTTCACCCATCTCCTAACACTGCTGGCACCCATGCAGGCATCTCTGTATGCACATTAAAATCTTGAGTGAATATCAACAGAGATTGTTCCTCTTTAACAAGGAATTTCAATGACAGCATGCTGTCGAAATAAACACTGATGTCTGCCATTTTGGAAACAACTGCATGTGGTCACATGATAGAAGCTATGATGCCACAACATTACAATGTTGTGGTTATAAAGTCTGTAGATTACGATCCTGCAGTCGTTTTTGTTACATTGTTGAAATTTGAATTTTAACAATGGGTTGCTCACGACTTTCAGTATGCCCTCAAACATAGGAAAAACAAAAAGGAATTTAAATACAAGATTGAAAGAACATCTTAGAAATGTTGAAAATGGAGAAAGAAACAGAAAAAAATCTGCAATAACTGCACATGCTTGTGTCAAAAAAACACAGAATTGAAAATCAAGGCAAAATTACTTAAAACAGTTAGAAAAACCAAAGGAACTCACCATTTGGGAGAAAATTTACATATGTAAGAATAAAAAGGAAACTATGAATTTTGAACTACCCGGTGAAAATGAGAGGGGGAGTGGATTTGATGGAAGTTCATCGGTCAGCCATCAGAGAGTGCAGAAATCAATCTACAAGAGAGAAAACCGCTGGATGGCAGTTGTTAACATGGCGTTGCATTGAGAATGTCCACAAATGCAGCGATTGAAACCCGGGGTTTGCATGGAAGTCACGAAATATGAGGGGGTCAAAAAACAACTCAAAATTAATTAAAAGTTACCTTACATTGCTTATTTTAGGGAAAGTAGAAAAATCTGCAGTGGCTGCCCCATGCATGGTCTCAAAAACATCTTATCGAGGAAAGAAGCTAAATTATTAAAACAATCAGCCATCAGAGAGTGCAGAAATCAATCTACAAGAGAGGAAAACCGCTGGATGGCAGTTTGTTAACATGGCATTGCATTGAGAATGTCACAAATGCAGCGATGAAACCCGGGGTTTGTGCATGGAAGTCACGAAATATGAGGTGGGTCAAAAAAACTCAAAATTAATTAAAAGTTACCTTACATTGCTTATTTTAGGGAAAGTAGAAAAATCTGCAGTGGCTGCCCATGCATGGTCTCAAAAACGTCTTATCGAGAAAGAGAAGCTAAATTATTAAAAC